>PVIH01012705.1:0-62230 GCA_004025045.1 Sigmodon hispidus | reverse complement strand
ATGGAAAAGTAAACAAGCGAAGCTAAAAAGAAATCACTCTTTTCCCCCAAAGGTTCCTTCATTCATTTCACCAGGAAAATTGGAGAGTATGTGTTTTGAAGGGCTGCGTTTCCTTGGGGGACGTTCAGCGTGGGCTGAGAGGAGGATTTCTTTACAGCAAACTCTCACAGATGCAGGACTGAGCTCCAAACTGGCCACTCAAGGAATGAGACAGGTGTGCACAGCTGGGACCCTCTGTCCATGCTGACCTTGTCACCTGTCCAGGCTTTCTTTTTTGTGATATCCTGAAAGGCCATCTTGCCTGAGAAGAGGAGAAAGTTTATGCTTGAGACCTAAATATATTTCTGACAATCTATGAAGCTCTATTCTTCTACGGAAGTCAAATGTACCTGAGGGTCATTTATCAAAAGGGCAGTATTCCATGTCAGGAAACTGAGGCTGAAAAAAGAGGAAGTGACATCAAAATGCACAAGTACTTCCCCCACAGAGCTGCCATTGAAAAGCTGGCCTGTGGAATCCCAGGCTCTGAAACAAGGTTGTTGATAGGAAAGGAAAGAGCAGGATAGGTAGAGTTACAGATGAGTCTTCTTTGGTCACCTGTACTTCAAGGATGACAGCTGTTGTCATATGCACCTCAGCTCCTACATCTTTAAAATATGACTGCAGGGATTACAATATATATAACCACAGAGGTTAGGAACAGGTTAAAGGATTATGGAAGAGGAAAAGATCTCCTGAAGAAAAGAAATAAAATATATAGCTATAGATGAATAGAGAGTGGGGGATTAAATGGAGAAGAGGAAAGAAAGACAGTTAATCAAGTATATCTGGGAGGGACAGCTAAAACTAAGATATCTTATGGAAACTTACTACAGAAGAAGCTTCTTAAAATTTATCCATATATTAAATCTAAATGTAACAAGGGATCATAAAGCCCAAACCACCAAGCCACACCTGAAGGCACCAAACACAACCTCCAGTTCCAAGAATTGGATCTAATTGAGTCATTGCCTAAAGGGGCTCCCATGGAAACCATCCAAACAAACCAGGCTATTGCCAAGGCCAGCAGTTACTCTTCACAAACTAACAATAAGACCCTATTGCTGAACAACACTTATATAATTCATTGAAAACAGAAAATTCAAACTGGTGTTCATGGTACAGAAAGGTACTTTGCATTCTACTAGAAGAGAAGGATAAACACCAACCCAGTTACAAACCTTTCTATCTGCAATGGTGACCTGTCTGTAAGGTAGTGGCACAAAAGTTGGGGGAAAAACAACCACAATCTGATTGAATTTAATACATTGTACAAAAGTCAAATAAGGGTAATTAGTATGTCAACCACCTCAGTCATGTGTCATGTCCTGGGTCATCTCTTCTAGTCATTTTGAAGCACGCATGAACACAAGATAGACTTGAAGAGTGGTTCTTTCCTCATTTAATAGAGGGAAAATCCTTTTGACTTACATTTGGAATTCACTGCAATGGAAACCTCTACTGTCTGCCTTGGTTGATGTGAGACACTGTGCAGTGCACAGACTACTTCCTGAAATGAAATGACTCAAGTCAATTAAAGACAGGCATTCCCGTCAGACAAATACTTTATATGTAGAGGGTGCTTATTCAGTATTTGACCAATGCCCAAACTTCCAATGTAGTTTTATTGAGCACTCAAAACTGTTTTATTATGATATAAAGGCTGTTATAATTCATCCTCAAAGCTAATTTTTCCCACATGGTACCAATATTTTTTATTAACTTACCAAGTATCAAGATGTACACACTGAAATATTTAATCAGAAGATCTTTGAGGGTTCTAAGATTTTATATTTGTTCATTTGCAGTAATTTGTCATAAAAACTACTATTTGACCTTACTATATCTTATGCTTCTCTAGGTGAAAAAGAGATGGGAAATTTTAGCCTTTTATTGGACTTTCTGTTTTCCTTCTTTCTCTTTTGGTTTTAAGACAGGATCTTGTTCTGTAATCTAAGCTGGCTGGAACTCAATATGTAGCTCAGGCCAGCTTTGAACTTATTTCCACAAGTACTGGTACTACAGTTATATACCTCCATGCTTTGCTGAACAATTGGATTTATTCTATAATTAAGTAGTCTCAAAATGGAAATAAAAGATAATATTGACTCTTTATAAATATATGACATGATTTAATGGCATGCCTATTACATTTAATTCCTATTAAAAGTTTTAAATTGTGTTGTTGAGATAAATATAATTTACCATGATTTCTGATTACCTTAGAAGAAAAACCAAACATATATGAAATCATTGAGCTGGAGAATCATTAACAATTTTGTGCTGCTAGGAAAAACTTCCTAAAGTGCGAAAGCAAGTAACAACACATATTGCAATGTGACATAATTACTGTGAACATGGGCACAGTAAAAAAGAAAAAGTACAGATTGTCTATGACCATGAATTAAATCTGGCATTTTATAGGGTTTGTTTCATTGGCTATAGTTTTCTGTGGCTTCCATGTTTGTTGCTGTGTTATTGTTGTTGTTGTTTGGTTTGGGGGTTTGGTTTTGGTTTTTTGAGATAGAATATCTCTGTGTAATAGCATTGGTTGTCTGGGAACTAGCTTTGTAGACAGGCCTCAAACTAACATAGCCTGCCTCTCTGTTTGCTGAGTGCTGGGATTAAAGGCAGGTGCCATCCTGTCTGGCAAAGCATTAGATTTTGTTTTGGTTTGGTTTTGGGTTTTTTCCAGCATAATATTTTTATTTATTATTTGGTGATTTTATATCATGCACCCCATCAAACTCAGTTATCAGTCCTCTCAGTTTCGTACCCAATTTTATGCCTCCCCATTTATTAAAAAAAGCAGATTTATGCTGCTCATTTACTTACTGGAGCATAATTAAACTCCCTGTGGTTAGACCCTTAAAGAAAAGGAGTCCTTCCTCACCCACACCCCTGCCAGAGGCCATCAATGCAGAAATAAAGCACTGTGTCATTTACCTATGTTCTTGCCTTGAGCTCTTGTATACAATGACATGTTTTTTTTTTTTAAGTCCACTAATGAGTGAGTACATCCCCTGATTATCTTTCTGGGTTTGTGAAACCTCCTCGCTCAAGAGGATATTCTCCAAATCCATCCATTTGCCTGAAAATTTTAGGATATCATTTTTTCTTACTGCTGAGTAGTCCTCCATTGTGTAGATGTACCACAGTTTGTTAATCCATTAATTTTCCAACATTCCTTTGGACTTGGTAGAGAACAATGTCAGTGATAGGTGGATATTGTCTAGTGAGATGCATTTACATTACTCATAATAGATAGCACTAAAGCCCACTTTTTTTGTCTTACAAAGTCTTACTATGTAATGCTAGCTAGATTGGAACTAACTGTGTAGACCAGATCATCCTGAAACTCACAGACAGGTGCCAGTCTCAACCTTCCAAGTAAACTGGAACATGTGTCTCCATGCTGGGCCTCCACTGAGAACTGTAGAAGTATATTGTCCTTGGTTTTCACTATTGTTCATGACATTCACTGATTTTTTTTCTTAAGACAAGCATACAAATAATGGATTTCATTTTGCCATTGTCATGAGTACATAACATTGTATTTTTTCAATATTCACACACCTCCATTACCCTCACTAGCTGCTTCTTCCTCTAATCTGTATTTCCCCTTTCTTTCCTCAAATAGTGCCCCTATATAATAATGTGTGCTTTGAATTCAGATTTGGGAATGCCTAGAAAGAATTTAAATCAACTTAAAAATTTAAGTGAAGAGTTCTATACTCAAGAAGGAAAGCATAGTTTTATATAAAGAATATATGTCTTACTAGGCAGCTTCTTGGTTTCAGTTGGACCAACTCTGGGGATTTAGTGTTGTGTAAGGATCTCCAATGCAAAACTCCTAGTGACTACTACTCATTATCAATTCTTCCTTAGTGTCCATTGGCAGCTTCATTCACCAAGAGATACTCACATATTCTATTGCTGAAGGGGATTAAACCATTTGGGCAAGTAGCTAACACTGTGTCTAAGGATGAATTGGTTTAACTCAAGGAAACCTGAACTTTTGACATGATGGGTGCTAATTCCTGCCTGCTAACTGCTAACACCTCATAATTAGATTGCAAAAATTTTTTCTCAGGGTCAGATGATTAAAAAATGGTCAGACATTTTCTAAGGCAGCATTGTCAGAAGACTAAGAAAATTGAGACTATCTATACAATTAAGTTTTCTGAGGAATTCAAAAACCATAGTGGGTCATAAAAGAATGTGATTTAATATAGACAAGAAGACCTGTGGATGACTTAATAACTACAATGAGAAATGGCCTTGGAGGCATGGGAAGTCTACAATTAAAAATGAAAAATATAAACACAAGAAAATATTCAGATCCAAATCAACAAAATTAGAAATGAAAAGGGGGACATAACAACTGACCCCCTCTCTCTTCCTCTGCTCCATCATGGCACAAGATCAAGGTGAAAAGGAGAACCCCATGCGGGAACTTCGCATCTGCAAACTCTGCCTCAGTATCTGTGTTGGGGAGAACAGGGACAGACTGATCCCGGCAGACAAGGTGTTGGAGCAGCTCACAGGCCAGATGCCTGTATTTTCCAAAGCCAGATACACTGTCAGGTCCTTTGACATCAGGAGAAATGAAAAGATTGCTGTTCACTGCACTGTTCGCGGAGCCAAGGCAGAAGAAATTCTGGAGAAAGGCCTGAAGGTGCGGGAGTATGATTTGCAGAAAAATAACTTTTCAGATACTGGAAACTTTGGCTTTGGGATTCAAGAACACATTGATCTGGGCATCAAATATGACCCAAGCATTGGGATCTACGGCCTGGACTTCTATGTGGTGTTGGGCAGACCAGGTTTCAGCGTCGCAGACAAGAAGTGCAGAACGGGCTGCATTGGGGCTAAGCACAGAATCAGCAAAGAGGAAGCCATGTGCTGGTTCCAGCAGAAGTATGATGGGATCATCCTTCCTGGCAAAGAAATTTTATCCAAAAGGCCAATAAAATTTTCTCAGAAAAAAAAAAAAAACCCAACTGATCCCCAGGAAATCCAGAAAATTATCAGGTCATACCTTAAAAATCTATACTCTACAAAAATGAAAAACCTGGAAGAAATGGCAGCTTTTTGGATAGGTACCATTTACCAAAATTAAATCAAGATCAGATTAAATACTTAAACAGATCTATAACCCTAAAGGAAATTGAAGCTGTCCTTAAAAACCTACCAAGTAGGGACCGCGGCCTGGGCGGGACCCGGGACCGAGCGGATCAGGGCGGAGCAGGTCCCTGGATCCTACAGATGAGGCACTCTGACAGAGGCATCTGTCAGCAGAACCTGAGATGGCCTCAGTAGACTTCAAGACCTATGTGGACCAGGCCTGCCGAGCTGCAGAGGAGTTTGTCAACATCTACTACACTACCATGGATAGGTGGCGGCGGCTGCTGTCCCGCCTGTACATGGGCACGGCCACCTTAGTATGGAATGGAAATGCTGTTACAGGACAAGAATCCTTGAATGAGTTTTTTGAGATGTTGCCTTCCAGTGAGTTCCAAATCAATGTGGTTGACTGCCAGCCTGTCCACGGCGAAGCTACACCAAGTCAGACTACAGTCCTCATAGTGATCTGTGGAACAGTGAAGTTTGAGGGCAACGAAAAGAGAGACTTCAACCAGAACTTCATCTTGACCGCCCAGGCTTCACCCAGTAAACACAGTATGGAAGATAGCAAGTGACTGCTTCCAGTTCCAGGACTGGGCCAGCTAGGGGGAGTGAAAAAGGCAGAGGCTTAGTTCGCCTCAGCTCTGCAGAGAAATGCCAGACTCAAATCTCAGGATGTGGAAAACACAGTTCAATTTTGTTCACAGTAGCACTGTAAACTGGATGTTTGACTCCTAGAAACTCCTTTCCTGGTTATATACTGGTTTCTCATAGTTGCCTTTTAGGAGTAGTAAGCTTTGAGACCCTGTTTCTGGAAATTGACAAATAAATAATATAAATGTAAAAAAAAAAAGTCCAGATGGTTTCAGTGCAGAATTCTACCAAACATTCAAAAAAGAACTACTACCAATACTTCTCAAACTGTTTCCCACAGTAGAAACTTAAGGAATATTGACAAACTCTTTTTATGAGGCCTCAGTTACCCTAATATGCAAGCCACTCAAAGACCCAACAAAGAAAGAGAATTATCGACCAATTTCCCTAATGAATACTGATGCAAAAAACATCAACAAAATTCTGCACAGGACTGATCTCTAAAATATATAGAGGACTCAAGAAACTAGAGCCGCAGACCCTAATAACCCAATTAAAAAATAGGGTTCAGCAGCTTGGGATCTGAAACACCTTGGACCCGAACCTTGGAGCCCATTACCTCCAGAAGAACACCTGCACCAGTCTTGATGTTGGGGTGAGGAAAGCATATCTGCCTGTAGTGGATGCTGAACTAAGCCATCTTGAGACCTTGAGACCTCCTGCCCTTGCTGGGGAGGAGATATAGTGATGGGGAGAAGAGAGAGTGACTGGAAGGGGCAGGAGGGGGAAGGGAATTTGATCAAGGGCATACATGGATAAAAGATATGACTTTATAGATAATAAAAAATAATAACTGAGAAAAATATAGAATTATTTTGTCCTACTCATGAATTTGGAGATAATGAATCTGAAACTATGGGCTGTTTCTCTCAAACCCTAGGTGTTTTCATTGAAAACTGTGTTATAAACTAAAAAAAAAAAATAGGGTTCAGAACTAAAAAGGGAATTCTCAGCAGAGAAATTACAAATGGCTGACAGGCACTTGAAAAAGTGCTTGACATCTTTAGACATCACAGAAATGCAAATCAAAACAACTTTGAGATACCACCTTACACCTGTCAGATTGGCTAAGATAAAAGACACAGATAACAGCCTATGCTGGCGAGGATTCGGAGCAAGGGAAACATTCTTCCATTGTTGGTGGGAGTGTAAACTTGTTCAGCCACTCTGGAATACAGTATGGCAGTTTCTCAGAAAACTGGGAATTACTCTCCCCAAGGATCCAGCAATACCTCTTCTAGGTGTATACCCTAAAGATGCACAGTCATACTCCAAAGGCATTAGCTCAACTATGTTCATAGCAGCATTATTGGTAATAGCAAGAACCTGGAAACAACCTAGATGCCCCTCTATTGAGGAATGGATTAATAAACTGTGGTATATCTACACAATGTTGTACTCCTCAGCAGTAAGACAAAACGATCTACTAAAATTCACAGGCAAATGGATGGATTTGGAGAACATCTTCCTGAACAAAGTCTCACAAACCCCGAAGGATAAGCAGGGGTTGTACTCACTCATTAGTGGACTTTAAGCAAAAAACATTCTTATTTCATTTGCAAGCTGATGGGTGAATAAAGCGATTTAAAATACACACACACACACACACACACACACACACACATACACACACACACACACACACAAAACAAAACAAAACTTCTGATTTGACTGTGTAAGTGTTGCTTAGCAAAAATTGTGGTGGCCATAGTGCATCCGTGGGTATTAGCTGTGACCTACTGTGCTTTCTTTATCTGTAGCTGAGCCTAACCTGGTTTGAGAAGCTTTAGATTTTATTTTTTTATGTTTCATGTATTATAGAGAAAAGAGAAGTTTTATTACTGTATGGGTTTTTTATCTATCTATTTATTCAGAATGTTTTGCTATTTTATATAAAGTTTGAAATTGATTTTCAAAAAACAATTAAAATAAATAAATTACATCCTGAAATTTTCAGGTAAATGAATGGACCTGGAGAGTATCATCCTGAGTAGGTAACACAAACCCAGAAAGATAGAAATGATATGTACTCACTCATAAGTGGATTTTAGACATAAGGGAAATGATAACCAGGCTAAATCCACAACCACGGAACAGCAAAGTAACAGGAGGAACTTAGGAGAGAAATTCATAATTCCCCTCTGGAAAAGGAAAATAGAGATGATCTCACAAAACCTTCATCCAGTAACTGATGAAGGTTTTGTGTTGCAGAGATCTATGGCTAAGCTGAAGAGTTTAAGATCCTGGTCCAGCTGAAGAGAAAAGTAATCAGGATCAGGAGGAGGAGACCCACAGGCTGACCTGAACTATTGAGAGAGCTCACTGACTCTGAAATAACAGCTGAGGAAACTTTATGGAGTAGAACTAAACTATCCAAATGTAGACGGCAGTCTAATGGCATGGACAGTTTGTGAGGCCTCTTGTAGTCAGACCCGAATTTATTCCTGGTACATTAAATGGCTTCTTCAAGCCCACTCCCTACGGAGAAACACCTTACTCAGCCTTGACGCTGGGGGGAGGGACTTGATCCTACTTCAACTGGATATGCCAGAGCGAATTGACTCACCTTAAGAGTTTTTATCTTCCCTGGGCTATGGATGAGGAAATGGGGTGAGGAAGGCTATGGGAGAACTAGAAGGAGAAGAGCAAGGGGGAGCAGTGGTGGGTATAGAGAAAAATTTAAATAAAAAGTCAAAAACCTTTCAAACTGTCTTCTGAGTAATTATGTTTATGCCCATAGACTGATGGTGCTCTCAACCTTGATTATAGGAGCCTTTTTCTGCAATAGTTAGTAAAAAGATGCATCACTCATCAAAGTGCTATATGAATAAGCTCTGCCACTATATGACAGTGAGTATTCAGCTCTATATGTGATATCTATATTCCCTTCTCAAGGCTCAGGGAACACAACAGAAAGATGGCAGGAAAAATAATTGGTAGATGAGGAAGAAGATTGTGAAATATTATCTGCTGGACAAGACATGGCTGTTGCACTCATTTATGAACTCATAGTAGCTATGGTTATGGGCAAAAACCTGTACAATCCCTCAACTGAAGAATGGATTAACAAACTATGGTACATCTACACAATGGAGTACTACTCAGCAGTAAGAAAAAAATGATATCCTAAAATTTGCAGGCAAATGAATGATTTGGAGAATATCCTCCTGAGCGAGGTATCACAAACCCAGAAAGATAAGCAGGAGATGTACTCATTCATTAGTGAACTCTAAACAAACCAAAAAACCAACAAACAAACAAGAAAAAAGCAAAGCATGCCCAAGCTGCAAACCACAACCACTGAACAGCTTGGGATCAGAAACACCTTGGACTGACTCCTTGGATCTCACTCCCCCTAGAGGAACACCTGACTCAGTCTTGAGGTTGGGGGGAGAAAACTGGATCTGCCAGGAGTGGAGGCTGAACTAAGCAATATTGGGACCATGGGACCATGGGACTGCCTGCCGCCTACCCAGAGAGGGGATGGGGAGTTGTGGAGAAAACAGAATGAACTGATGTGTTGGGAGGGGGAAGAGACCTTGAATAAGGATATAGAAGGATAGAAAGTGTGACTTCTTTGTTCATAATAAGAAGATAAAAAAAAAAACCTGTACAAGATCTAGCCAGTCAACAGGGTCCCTTGGAAAGGAGAAGGCTTTAAGAGGCTCTACCCCTAGCTATAATGCTACTACAAAATGATAGCTGCCAGGCAGGATATTATTTTTCATTGGGGTGTGGCCACTGATAGGTTTCTCATGCTTCTAAAATGGCCTCATACTCATGCATATGCAGGTCCCACTAATGTGATTCAATGGGATATACAAAAAAAGAAGACATAAAAATGAGAAGAAAACAGACTTGGAGGGCTCCCTGGGGAACAAGGCAGAATTCTTCAACATAGATATGATCGTAATAAATTATGTAAAAGAGTGCTGAATAAATTCTGGTTGTAATGAAAGAAACTAAGTGCCAGATATTGAAGAAAGGCTGAAATATCAGAGATAGGGAAAACCGCAGTCAAACTTCACACAGGTATCTTCCAGCTTCCTCAGCTTTACTCCTGGTCATTTCTAATTTCTCCTGTTTTCCTAAGCCTGCCTTAAAAACCCTTCTCACTCAACTGAATCTCATCTAGGTTAGGATTAAAGGCATGAGCTACTCTATTTGATAGTCAGCCTTGAACTTGCAGAAACACAGAAAGTTCTGTTACTGAAGTTATGGGATTAAAGGTACATGGCCTTGTACTCAGAGATCCAGAACTCCTGGAGCTACCTCTGCCTAGATTTGACTGTGTGTTAATCTCTTAATATTCCAGGTTTTATTAAATATGTAATATACCACCACAAAAGAGTAAAATTGTCAATGAACTTCTAAAATTTTTTATTAAAGTTTTTAATTTTTTAAAAGATAATTCAATCTACAGTTGAAAAATTTAATAATGTTGGAGGATGAAATGTAGAAAGAATGCTTGGAACACCAAAGCTCTACAATAAATTATACATATCAGGATATTTTTCTTTTATAAGATCAATTCTGAATTATGTAAAGGTGTTGTTCCTAACCTATAGAATGCCAAAATGGGAATACCATGTATGTTTGTAATTCAGTTTTTATTCGCATCCACTCATTTTTATCTCTTCTATAACTGAAGGCTTATAAATTACTTTAATAGCAAACTATAATATTTAATCTCTATTTTTTTCTTAAGCCGCTTTATCCTTCAGTCTTCCTCAAATTATAAGACCAATTAATTACTTTTCAGAATTCTTTCTTCTTTCTTAGATGTTCATAATCTTCTATAACCATTCCAGCTACAATTCCAGTCATATTACCGATTGTCCTTCAAAGGAAATGATAGGAGCAATGCAGTGAGCTGGCCTTCTGATTGCATGTCATATCCCAAATCAAAGATAAATAAATTAAGATTAAAATTTTAAGATTTAGTGTATATTAAAAACTTTTCCTATCATTGATTAATGGATCAATGTTATATTGGAAGAATGTCCCTAGTGATATGTCCAAGATTCTGGTTCTTTTTAACATTTTTATCAAATGACTTTAGTAAAAAGCCAAAAGTTAAATTTGTTAAATTCTTGGTAACACAAATAAAACAAGAAGTGGAAGGAAAAGATCCATATATCAGAATTAGCATTGAAAAAATCTCATTGGAATTAATTTCTGAGTCAAGCTTCAAAGATGGAGCATTGTAAGGCAAAGGATAAAACTGAGCCTCAGGGTTAAAAAGATCAATTTACAGTCATAGAAAGTATAATAAATGATTGTTGAGTAGTTTATGTAGGAAAATCCATCTCACGTAGTCTCACTTCACTGCAAAGTAATTTACTAAGAATAACTGACTATCCAAAATGAGTTACCATAGGAATACTGCTGCAGTCCATCTCTGGAGTTGATCTGAGTTTGTGGTTGAGATATCATACAATTCTATCATCTGAAATGAGACAAAAGACCACAGCATGCTTAACAAGGAGGAAGACATTCTAACTACGAAATTTATGCTATAATGAGGTTCTGTGGTAATCCCAAATCCCACAAAGTGATTTAGAGGTTTCTAGAACATAAGATTTCAAGTGCTAATAAATGACAAAATTTCTCAACAGAACACAAGGACTGAACACACAGTGTTATGTTTCAGCCACAACTATCTCTCATTTAACTAACAAGCATTTGTGTTTACTATGCTGTAAGGCCTGGAGACTAGCTGCTTCCTCTGTCACAAGTGTTCTTTCTCTGTACTTTAGCATGAATGTTTTCTTTATGTCTCTTGGTCTCACTGGAAGTGTCTCCTTCCTGGAAACTACGAACTAATGACAATAATTTTGTTTCATCACTTTTTATGCCTCATTTTTATTTTCTTTATGTAAGTTGTTAATATCAAAATATCATGATGTTTGCTACTGTTTACTTGACCCCAGTAGAACACAAGCCTATTCCCTTGTTGTTTTTCATTGCTACTTCTTTACCAACTACACCAAAACTTGATATATAGAAAGAATTCAGTAAGTTTTATATATCTTTCCCCCATCTCTTTCCTCCCTCCAGCCCCTTTCAGGTACCTTTCTTCTAACCAATTCTATGTAACCCACTCAAGTTAAAAGCTTCTTTTTCTTTGATTGTTATTATTACAAACATACATATAGATGCACATATATACATAAATATATAAGTACAACCTGCTAAATCCACTTTTGTTGCTTGTGTCTATGGTTTCAGGGCTGACCATTCTGCACTGGACAGTCAATGACTCATCTCTGGGAGAGACTTCTTTACCTATCAGTGATTAGTTGTCTGTAGTTCTTTTTCTAGTGGTGAAACCCCACAAAAATAATTTTCCATGTTAATATGGGTAAGGATGTTGTCCTTGTTGTGGTCTTCTTTATGCAGCCATTTCTAGCAGAGATTGTTTGACAGCATACATTCTGGTGGTCTGGCTCTTCAGTGATGTTCCAATTGTTATAAATGCATGAACTATGGTATAGATGTATCGCTTAAGGGTGGGTTCCCCATGAACCGTTGATCTCTGCATTGTGGCCTATTATGGTTTTCTGTAGTGGTCTCCTTTTGCTGTCAAGAGTAGCTTCTTTAATAAGGGGTGGTAGCTACACTTATCCACAAAAGATTCCCAATGCATGAAGATGGTTTACAGGCTCAAGTGTAAAACTAGGCTGATAGATTTACAGATGCCAGCAGTAGGGCAAAAAACCTCAGTGTTTTTTATGTGAATAGGTAAATAGATAAATTAAGGATAGGTCATAATCATAAAATTCATGTGGAATATCTTTCTGTATACTGTAAACATGCTTTGTTGCTATTGGTTAATGAAGAAGCTGTTTGGGCCTATGGCAGGCAGCTTAGAGGTAGGCAGGAAATGCAAGCAGAGATAAATATGAAGGAGTCAGAGAGGACAGAAGATGCATAAGAAGGAAAATGAGAATGGTCTACTAAAAAAAATAGAAACCAGATTCTCCCTGAGCGAATGACCAGTGTTGCTGTGTCCTCTTTCAATCTGTAGGCTCAAACCTGAGTCACTCAACCCAAGTAGCACAGGACACTACAGCATATAGGTCTGAGAAATAGCAAGCCACTAAAAAGAACTTTTTACAAGGTGCCATAGAAAGATGGACTCCCTAGAAAAGCAAACCTATGTCCAGAGCAGACTCAGAGGTGCAAAAATTCCAGCTCCTGGGCTGCCCAAAGAATCCCTCTTTGGGGCCTGGGTTCTAATCTCAAGCTCTCATGCAACTATAAGATCCTAGGCTAAAGCTGGGAGGGGCCTTCCCCATTAATCCCTACTGACACATAGCAGAAGGGACCTTCCACAGCCAGACCCCACCACAAAGGCAAGCAACACCATCATAGACAGACAGATGCTTTTGAAACACAGACACATGTTCAGACCAAAGTCAGAGATCATAAAGACTACATTTTCAGAGCAAACATGAGACAAACAAGCCCTCTGACCACAAATGATTAGGAGCTGAATAAGAATGAACCATTAATGCAATGGGCAGACACCAGTGCAAGAATACTTACAACAACATAAAAAACAACAAGGAAACACCAGAAAAAAACTGGTGATTATACAACACCAAGACCTGAACAGAGTAATAAAGAAGAAACAGAAGGAAAAAGTATCAAAAACACTTTTATAAAGATTATAGAAGTCTTCAAAGAAGATATAAAAAATACCTTTAAAGAAATGGAAGAAAATACAAACAAAAAAATTGAAGAGATGAACAAATCCTTGAAGGAAACAGAGAAAACCAAGAAAATAAAAACCAAAAATGAAAGAAACATTCCAGGAACTAAAAATTAAAATAGAAGCAATAAAGAAGGTACAAAATGAGGCAAAGGTAGAAATAGAGAATCTAAAGAAAATAACTGGAGCTATAGATACAAGCAAAACCAGAAGAATCCAACATGGAAGAGAGAATCTTGGGAGTGGAAGACTCAATAGTGGAAATAGAAACAACAAGAAAACACTAAAACCAAAAAAGCCATAACACAAAATGTTCAGGAAATTTTGGACACCATGGAAAGACCAAACCTGAGAATAATACAAACAAAAGAAAAAGAAAAATGTCAGCTGAACAGCACAGATAAAGTATTCCATATCATAGAAGAAAACTTTCCCACCCTGAAGAAGGAAATGCCTATAAACATATAAGAAGCTTACAGAGCACCAAATAGATTAGACCCCCAAAGAAAGTCAGCTTGACACATAACAATCAAGCCTCAAAACATACAGAATGAAGAAAAAAATTTAAGAGCAGCAAAAGAAAAGGGCCAACTTACCTAAAAAGGCAGACCCATCAGAATAACAACAGATTATTCAATGGAAACAATGAAAGCAAGAAGGTCCTGGTCAGAAGTTATAAAGACACTAAAAGAGCATGCCTGCCAACAAAGGTGACTATACCCAGCAATACTATCAATCACCATAGATGGAGTAAGCAAGATATTAAATGACAAAAATCAGATTTAAACAATACGTATCCAGAAATCTGGCCATTCAGAAAGCACTAGAGGAAAAACTCCAACCTAAGGATCTCAGATACAACCATGAAACCACAAACAATTGATAATCCCACTAAAGAAAAGCCCAAAGAAAGGAAAAACAAACAAGATACCAACAAAAATAACATGAAATAACAATCAGTGGTCATTAATATCTCCTAATATCAATGGACTCAATTGACCTATAAAAAGACACACCCTAACACAGTGGATAAAAAAAGAAACCATCCTTCTGCTGCATGCAAGAAACACACCTCAATTTCAAAGATGGACACAGGCACAGAGTAAAGGGTTGGGAGAAGATTTTCCAATGAAATGCCCCCAAGAAATGAGTTAGTGTTGCCACCCTAATATCTAACAAAGTAGACTTCAAACTAAAATCAATTAAAAGAGACGAGAACAGATATTACTTATTCATTTCAGGAAAAATTGATCAAGATAAAATTTCAATTCTGAATATTTATGCCCCTAATATAACAGCACCTACAAGTATAAAAGAAGCCTTACTAAACCTTAAACCCCATATCAATTCCACACCCTAATAGTGGAAGACTTCAATACCTCACTTTCTTTTTTTTTCTTTTTTCTTCCTTTTTGTTTTATTATTATGAATAAAGAAGTCACAGTTTCTATCCTTGTATATCCTTATTCAAAGTTCCTTCCCCTTCCCACCACAACAGGTCATTCTCTCTTCTCCATATGTATCCCACTTTCACCCTTGAATTGGTCAATCAGACAGAGACCCAACACGGAAATAAGAAGTCTAACATAGGTTATGATGCACATGGATTTAATAGATACTTACAGAAGCTTCCATCCAAACACAAAGGAATAAACACATTTCTCAGCACCACATGGAACTTTCTCTAAAACTGATCACATAATTGGTCATAAAGCAAATAGTAACAGATATGAAAAAATGTAAACATAAGACCACCTGTATCACATACAGACCATCAGTATCACATCAGACCACCAAGGTCTAAAGTTAGAGTTCAACAATAGCAAAAATCACAAAAAAACCTACAAATTATGGGAACTGAACATCACTCAACTGAACCAACTCTAGGTCAAGGAAGAAATAAGAAAGAAATCAAAGACTTCCTTAAATTAAAAAAAAAAATCAATCCACAAAATACCCAAACTCATGGAAGACAATAAAAGCAGTCTTAAGAGGAAATTCATAGCAATAGATGCCTATATGAAAAATTTAGAGAAATCCCACACTAGAGAACTAACAGCACAGCTGAAAGCCTTAGAACAATTAGAAGCAAACTCACCTAGAAGGAGTAGACAACAGAAAATAATCAAACTTAGAGCTGAAATAAGTACAATTGAAACAAAAAGAAGAATATAAAGAATCAATTAGTCAAAGAGTTAGTTCTTTGAGAAAGTCAACACGATAGATAAAACTTTATCCAAACTAACCAAAAGGCACAGAGAAAGTATCCAAATTAAAAAAAAAATTAAAAAGAAAAAGAGGGACATAAAAACAGATGACCAGGAAATCCAGAGAATTATCAGGTTATACTTGGAAAATCTATACTCCACAAAAATGGAAAACCTAGAAGAAATTGACAGGTTTCTTGACAGCTACCACTTACCAGAATTAAATCAAGATCAGATTAAAGACCTAAACAGAACTATAACCCCAAGGAAAAATTAAAGCTCTCTACCAAATTAAAAAAAAAAAGGCCCAGATCCAGAAGGTTTCAGTGCAGAATTCTACCAGACATTCAAAGAACAAATACCAATAATCCTCAAACTGTTCCATACAGTAGAAATTGAAGGAATATAGACAAACTCTTTTTATGAGGCCACAATAACCCTAATATCGAAGACAGTAAAAGATGCAGCAAAAAAAAAGACAATTAGAGATCAATTTCCTCCATGAAAATTGATGCAAAAACTCTAAACAAAATTTTGGCAAACCAAATACATAACATAAAAAAAAATCATCCACTATGATCAAGTAGACTTCATCCCAGAAATGCAAGAATGGTTCAACAGATGAAAAATTGTAAATATAATCCATCATATACACAAACTGAAAAAAAACCCATATGATCATATCCTTAGATGCTGAAAAAGCCTTTAAGAAAGACACTTAACACCAAACCTCAGCTTGTATCTGCAAACTTGTGAATATGCATGTATACACACTTGTACACCATACACACATATACATGCAAACAAGGGCATACCCCAAGTAGTACTCACTGAAGACAGAATGATCTCACTGCAAATAATGATATAGATGTTAACATGTACCTCAGAATTTAAAATATTGTCAAATTTCAGTTTATTGACCTTTAGCAATGCCCACCCCTCTTTGTGTAGCTAGGTAAGGAATGGGAAGTTTAATCTTTGTAGATGATAAGATTCACAGTCATAATTGTTTTACATTTTGAAATTTTCCAATTAAAAAAAAAAAAAAAGAAAGTCCAATACTCCTTTATGATAAAAGCCCTGGAGAGATCAGGAATACAGGAAGAATATCAAAATATGATAAAGGATATTTACAAAAAGCTAACAGCCATCATCAAACTAAATAAAGAAATATTCAAAGCAATCCCTCTAAAATCAGGAATTAGAAAAGGCTGCCCCCTCCCCTTATCTATTCAGTATAGTTTTCGAAGTTTTAGCTAAAGCAATAAGAGAACAAAAGGAGATTAAGGGGATACAAATTGAAAAAAAAAGAAGTAAAACTATCTCTGTTTGAAGATGACATGAATGTATATATAAGTGACCCAGAAAATTATACAAGGGAACATCTACAGCTGATTAAAAAAAAAAAAAACCTTCAGCAATGCAGTAGGATACAAGATTAACTCAAAGAATTCAACAGCCCTCCTAAACACTAAGTATAAAAAGGCTGAAAAAGAAATAAGAGAAACAGGGCCCTTTATAATAGCTGTAAACTTTAAATCAATGAAGAAAAAAATTGAAGAGGATATCACAAAATAAAAATAAAAGCTCATGTTTCTGGATGGGTAGGGTCCACATAGTAGAAATGACAACCCTATCAAAAGCAACCTACAAATGCAATGCAGTTCTCATCAAAATCTCAACATAATTTTTTCCAGAACTTGAAGAAACAATACTCAATTTCATTTAGAATAACGGGAAAGCCAGGATTACCAAAACAATTTTGTTTAACAAAAGAACCTGAGGAGGCATCACCATTACCGACTTCAAGTTATACTACCATGCTACAGCAATAAAAACAGCCTGATATTGGAATAAAAACAGACATGTGGATCAATGGAATAAAATAGAAGACCCCAACATTAACCTACATGCCTATGAAGATCTGATTTTTGACCAAGAAACCCAAAATAACTGGATGATATTGTGTAGAAAAATGCAAAGGGATCCAAACCTATCTCCCTGCATTAAACTCAAATTCAAGTGAATCAAAGACCTCAGCATAAACCCAGCTACACTGAACTTGAAAGAAGATAAAATGAGAAATACCCTCCAATGCACTGGCACAAGTGACTACTTTCTATAAAGCCAAGAACACAGTCAATAACACAAAATGACAGCTTACAGAATGAAAAAAAGATTTTCACGAACTCTACAAGTGACAGAAGACTGATCTCTAAAATACATAGAGCACTCAAGAAACTAGAGGCCAAAGCCCTAGTTAACCCAATTTAAAAATGGGGTTCAGAATAAAAAAGGAAATTATCAGCAAAAGAATTACAAATGGCTGAAAGGCACTTGAAAAAGTGCTCAACATCTTTAGCCATCAGAGAAATGCAAATCAAAACAACTTTGAGATAGCATCTTACACCTGTCAGAATGGCTATGATTAAAGACACAAATGATAGCCTAGGATAGAGAGGATGCAGAACAAGGGGAACACTTCTCCATTGTTGGTGGGAGTATAAGATTGTTCAGCCACTCTGGAATGCAGTATGGCAGTTTCTCAGAAAACTGGGAATTACTCTCCCCAAGGATCCAACAATACCACTATTGGGCATGTACCCTAAAGATGCACATTCACACCCCAAAAGCATTAGCTCAACTATGTTCATAGCAGCATTATTGGTAATAGCAAGAACCTGAAAACAACTTAGATGCCTCTCAACTGAAGAATGGATTAACAAACTATGGTGCATTTACACAATGGTGTATTACTCATTAGTAAGAAAAAATGATATCCTAAAATTTTCAGGCAAATGGATGGATTTGGAGAATATTCTCCTGTGCTAGGTCTTACAATCCAGAAGGATATGTAGGGGATGCACTCACTCATTAGTGGACTTTAAACAAAAAGCAAAGAGCACCCCAACTGCAAACCACAACCATTGAATAGCTTTGGATCTGAAGTACCTTGGACTGGTAACTTGGAGTCCATTCCCTCCAGAGGAACACCTAACCCAGTCTTGATATTAGGATAAGGAAATTAGACTTGCTGGAGTGGATGCTGAACTAATCTATTTTGGGACCTCCTGCCTTTTCAGGGGAGTGGATGAGGGGATGGGTAGAAGAGAGAGTGAGGAGAAGCTAGGCTTACCAGGAGGGGTCAGGAGGGGGAAGGGAGTTTGAACAAGGGGATACATGGATAAAAAATGAGACTTTATTCTATAAAAATCTATCTTTTTAAAAAGGAACCAAACCATGTGGATAAGAATTATGTATTCATTTAAGAGTAAAAGTTAGGAAATACTAAGACTCAGCCATAGGCCAAACAGTTTGTAATTAATAGAATCTTCTAAATAGTTATTTTATAAGTTGCTGTGGGACCTTAGTTGGGAAAGTGTTGTAAATCATTCTGATCCAGACTTTCCAGGCTAGACTAGAGGTTTGCTCCCACTCTCAGCCCTAGTTTAGCCTCAAATAAATCACACATAGGCTTATATTACTTTTATGTTGATTGACCTTGGGCCCAGGCATATAATTTGCTAAATCCTTCATCTGAACTAACCTATCTTGTTCAACCATGCAGCTATTTACCTTTCTCATAGCAACATTTTAGCTCTTTCCTCTGTATCTGCTGTTGTCTCCTCATAGTGTCTGTGACAGCTCTCTCTGGTGGCTCTCTGGCATCTGTCTTTGTTCTTTCTGTACTCAGAGTTTTCTTAGCCTGGTAGCCCCACCCACACTTCCTGTTTGCCTTTGGCCAATCAGCTTTTTATTAAACCCATAGTCAGGATAAATATTTACAACATTCCCAGCATAACCAAATAGATTTCTCCTTTTTCTCTTTTCAAAACAAGAACCCAAAACCTAATATCCTTTTATCCCATTATCTATAACAAATTATACTCAACACTGTAAACAAACACAACCATCCATAATTCATTTTTCGAGAATGTGGGCATAGTTCTTTAGGCTACTTCCTGCTGAATGGGGGCACTAACAATCCCTTGGGGATCCAAAGAAAAATTTAGGATTATGAATAAGTCTTTAGTGGAGTAGTCTGTAAGACTGTGTCGTCTCTGCCATTGTTCCTGAAGTTGTTTTGAATGCAGAACTCAGAGGAAACTGAAACAGAGGTGCTCTGACATTCTGAATCATCTGAGCCATCCATTTCTGTATCCCAAGATGGATCAGAAAAATTCTGATTACATAAAATCTATATTTAATGCGCTCATATATACAAACATTTTGATAAAACAAAATGTACATTTTGAGACAAGAATACACAGGGCAATATGAGGATGGGTCTAGCAAACTATCATTACAATGTAGGAAAGCTGCTGCCATAGGGAAATTATGAAACTGCTATATAAGTACTACACACACCAAGGATAGTTGAGTTTGAGGTGATTGTATGCATTGTGCACCACTCTTAAAGTGAAAGGGTTTTTTTTTCTTCTTAAGTTTTGGAGATTCCATGATTCTGGATGGATAGATAGATAGATAGATAGATATGTCATAATAAAGAGAGAGTTGAAAAATGAGAAAATACAAAAGCATGACCTCAAAGCCTACTCCCTTTCACAATGATTGGCCACAGAGATTTCCTTTTACTAGGAACTACTAATTGATGTAGTTATTTTTCTCCCAAGATTTCATCCATTTCTTCATAATTAAGACCACAGCATCATTTCCCTTCAATGTTTCTTTGGACTTCTGAGAAATTGTCAGAAAGGCAAACCCCTAGTTTATCAGAAGCCTGGCTTTTAGCAGAATGAGACTCCCATTAGGTGCCCAGAGAGCAGTAGCCTTCTATCTGCAGTAACTGGCCAGTTCAGCAATCCTCATTAGGGAAGCATCAGCAATGTCCTCTCTACAATATTTCCTTTATGGTACTGCAATTTCTCCAAATTTGTATGCCTCTGTCAATGTTCTCCACTTTATTCACTTTAATATTTTGAAAATTTCCATGGAAACTTAAGATATTTTGAACCTATCAGGGGAGACAGAATAGAATCAAAAACTATTGCAAGGACATGTAGAAGATAACCCACATAGGTGCAGTGTCAAGAGACTCCTACCTTGTAGGAAATATTATTTTTGGAACATACTCTTTGTATCAAGAAGCTAAAGCTTAAAAACTTTTAAAAAATATTATACAAAACCTTTCAAAAATTATGGCCTTAAATATGTCATCATAAATAGAGGGAGTATCCCAAGAAGGGATATTAGTAATTAGTGTTTATTTGGGAATGGGGTATCATTTTGTTCACTGGGATTGTCACTGACAAGTTGCCTCAATCCAGTAAATGACAACCCCATTTGTATTTGAAAATTTTTTATGATTCTAGGTAAAATGTGGGATGAAATAAGAATAACTCAAATTTGGAAAATTCAGAACCCGTCCAGAGGTGAGCAGATTCCAGCACCTGGACCACCCATCTAGATAGTCCCTCTCCGGGACTGGGGTCAATCCCTAGGGTCTGATTTCAGCTCTCCCTAGCAGACAAGAGCTAGGGTTTGGCTGTGAGAGGCTCCTCCAGCCACACCTGAAAGAGGGTCACCTCCAGGGCAAACTGCATCATCACAGAAGGACAGAGGATTTGAAATTCAGACCCTTGTCCAGAGCAGAGTCAGAGAACAAGCAGACCACTTGCTCAGAGGAGACAGGTAACATACAAGTCCTCTTGCCACAACTGAATAGGAGCTTCCTAATTGTGAATCACTTTTCCATTTTGCCAGTGCAAAAATACATATAACAGTATAAAAAAACAACAAGGAAAGACCAGAAGAAACTGGTGGATCTACAACTACAAGAGCTGAACAAAACAATGAAGAAGAAACAGATGGAAATAACACCAAAAACACCTTTATGAAGATTATCGAAGCCTTCAAAGAAGATATAAAAAATTTCCTTAAAGAAATAGAAGAAAATACAAACAAAAAATTTGAAGAGATGGACAAATCCTTGAAAGAAAACCAAGAAAAGGTAAACCAAAAAATGAAAGAAACATTCCAAGAACTAAAAACTGAAATGCAAGCAATAAAAAAGGCACAAAATGAGGCAAAGGTGGAAATAGAAAATCTGAAGAAAAGAGCTGGAATTACAGATACAAGCATAACCAACAGAATCCAAGAGATAGAAGAGGGAATCTCTGGAGTGGAAGACTCAGTAGCGGAACTAGATATATCAGTAAAAAAAATAAAAAATAAAAAAAATTAAAAAAATGCTAAAATCAAGCAGCATTATTTGTAATAGCAAGAACCTGGAAACAAGCTAGATGTCCCTCAGCTAAAGAATGGATTAACAAACTGTGGTTCACCTACACAATGGAATACTACTCAGCAGTAAGAAAAAATGATATCCTAAAATTTAAAGACAAATGGATGGATTTGGAGAATATACTACTGAGCGAGGTATCACAAACCCAGAAAGATAAGCAGGGGATGTACACACTCATTAGTGGACTACAAACAAACAAACAAACAAACAAACAAAAAAGAAAAAAACAAAGCATGCCCAAGCTGCAAACCACAAACACTGAACAGCTTGGGATCAGAAACACCTTGAACTGACTCTTTGGATCCCACTCCCCCTAGAGGAAGAACTGACTCACTCTTGATGTTGGGGGAAGAAAACTGGATTTCCCAAGAGTAGAGGGTGAAATAAGCAATAATGGAACCATGGGACCTTGGGACCACCTGTCTATGGGGGGATGGGAAGATGTGGAGAAGAGAGAATGACCTGATGTGGTGGGAGGGGGAAGGGACCTTGAATAAGGATGTACAAGGATAGAAAATGTGACTTCTCTATTCATAATAATAAAAAAAGAAGAAGAAAAACACTAAAACCAAAAAAGCCATAGCATAAAATGTCCAGGAAATCTGAGTCACCATGAAAAGACCTAACCTAAGAATAATAGGAATAAAAGAAGGAGAAGAATACCAGCTCAAATGCAAAGATAACTTATTCAATATAATCACAGAAGAAAACTTTCCTAACTTGAAGAAGGAAATACCTATAAAGATACAAGAAGCTTACAGAACACCAAATAGATATGATCTCAAAAAAAAGTCTGCTCACCACATAATACTCAAGCAACAAAACATACAGAACAAAGAAATAATTTTAACAGATGCAAAAGAAAAAGGCCAACTTACATATAATGGCAGACCCATCAGAATAACTCATGAATATTCAATGGAAACGATGAAAGCAAGAAGGGCTTGGTCAGAAGGTATACAGACACTAAAAGAGCATGGCTGCCAAACTAGAATACTATAACCTGCAAAATTATCAATCACCATAGATGGAGTAAACAAGATATTTCATGAAAAAGTCAGACTGAAACAATATCTATCTAACAATTCAGTGCTACAGAGAGTATTAGAGGAAAAACTCCAACCCAAGGACCCCAGATATACCCATGAAACCACAAACAATCAATAATTCCACAAAGAATACTCCAGAGAAAGGAAATACAAACAAGTTACTACCAAAAATGGCAGGAAATATCAATCAATGGTCACTAATTTCCCTTAATATCAATGGACTCAACTCTCCTATAAAACGTCACTCACTAACAGGATGGATACAACAACAGAAGCCATCCTTCTGTTGCATACAAGAAACACACCTAAACCACAAAGACAGACACAGGGTCAGAGTAAAGGGTTGGGAAAAGATTTTATAATCGAATGGCACTAAGAAACAAGCTGGGATTGCCATCCTAAGATCTAACCAAGTAGATTTTAAACTAAAATCAATTAAAAGGGACCAAAGTGCACATTACTTATTCATCACAGGAACAATTGGTCAAGAGGAGATTTCAATCCTGAATATTTATACCCCTAATATAAGGACACATATCTATGTAAAAGAAACACTGCTAAAGCTCAAATCCCACATCAATTCTCCCACCCTAATAGTGGGAGACTTCAATATCTCACTTTCACTCCTGGATAAGTCAACCAGACAGAGACACAACAGAGAAATAAGGAGTCTAGCAGAGGTTATGATGTAAATGGATTTAATAGATACCTACAGAATCTTCCACCCAAATCCAAAGGAATATACATATTTCTCAGCACCTCATGGAACTTTCTCTAAAACTGACCACATAACTTGTCATAAAGCAAATATCAACAAATACAAAAAAATTGGAAAAAATCCCTTGTTTCATATCCAACCACCAGGGCCTAAAGTTAGAGTTCAACAACAGCAAAAATCACAAAAAATCCTACAAATTAATTGAAACTAAACATCACTCAACTGAACCACCTCTGGGTCAAGGAAGAAATTAAGAAAGAAATCAAAGTCTTCCTAGAATTTAATGAAAATTAATCCACAACATACGTAAACTTGTGGGACACAATGAAAGCAGGCTTAAAAGGAAAATTCATAGCACTAGATGCCTATATGAAAAACCTAGATAAATCCCACCCTAGAGAACTAACAGCTCAGCTGAAATCCTTAGAACAATTAGAAGCAAACTCACCTAAAAGGAGTAAATGACAGGAAATATTCAAACTTAGGGCTGAAACCAAATCAATTTAAACAAAAAGAACAATACAAAGAATCAATGAATCAAAGAGTTGATTCTTTAAGAAAATAAAAAAGATAGATAAACCCTTATCCAAACTAACCAAAAAGCAGAGAGAGTATCCAAATCAACAAAATCAGAAATGAAAAGGGGGGCATAACAACAGACCCCCAGGAAATACAGAGAATTATCAGATCATACTTTGAAAATCTGTATTCCACAAAAATGGAAAACCTAGAAGAAATAGAAAACTTTTTGGACAGGTACCATCTATCTAAATTAAATGAAGACCAGATTAATTACCTAAACAGACCTATAACCCTAAAGGAAATAGAAGCAGTCAATAAAAGCCTCCCAAGTAAAATAAGTCCAGGTCCAGATGGTTTCAGTGCAGAATTCTACCAGACATTCAAACATTCAAAGAAGAATTACTACCATTACTCCTCAAACTATTTCACACAGTAGAAACTGAAGGAATAATGCCAAATTCATTTTATGAGGCCAAAAGAACCCTACTACACAAGCCACTCAAAGATGTAACAAAGGAGAATTACAGACCAATTTCTCTCATGAATATTGATGCTAAAATTCTCAACAAAATTTTGGCAAACTGTATACAACAATATATAGAAAACATCATCCACTATGATCAAGTAGGCTTCATCCCAGAAATGCAGGAATGGTTCAACATACAAAAAACTGTAAATGTCATCAATCATAGAAAAAAAAAAAACACAGGATCATATCCTTAGATGCTGAAAAAGCCTTGGAAAAAATCCCACACTCCTTTATAATAAAAGCCCTGGAGAGATCAGGAATACAGGGAAAATATTTCAACATAAAAAAGGCGATTTACGGGGCTGGAGAGATGGCTCAACGGTTAAGAGCACCGTTTGCTCTTCCAGAGGACCCAGGTTCGATTCCCAGCACCCACATGACAGCTAACAACTGTCTGTAGTTCCAGTTCCAGGCAAACACCAAGGCAAATAAATAAAGTTTTTTTTTTTTAAAAAAAAAAAAAGGCGATTTACAAGAAGCCGACAGCCAACATCAAACTTAATGAAGAAAAACTCAAAGCAATCCCACTAAAATCAGGAACTAGAAAAGGATGTCCTCTCTCCCCTTATCTATTCAATATGGTTCTCAAAGTTTTGGCTAAAGCAATAAGAGAAAGAAAGGAGATTAAGGAGATACAAATTGGAAAAGAAGATGTGAAACTATCTCTATTTGCAAATGATATGATTGTATGCATAAATGACCCACAAAATTCTACCATTGAACTTTTACAACTGATTGGCACATTCAGCAACATAGCAGGATACAAGGTTAACTCAAATCAGTAGCCCTCCTTTACACTAAAGATAAAAGGGCTGAAAAGAAATAAGGGAAACATCACCCTTACAATTGCTGCAAATAGCATTAAATACATCAGAGTAACTATAATCAAATAAGTAACAGATCTATTTGACAAAAATTTTAAATCACTGAAGAAAGAAATTGAAGAGTGTATCAGAAAATGGAAAGATCTCCCATGTTCCTGGATTGGTAGGATCAACATAGTAAAAATGGCAATCCAACCAAAAGCAATCTACAGATTCAATGCACTTCCCATCAAAACACCAACACAATATTTTACAGGCCTTGAAAGAACAATATTCAACTTCATTTGGAATAACAGGAAAGCCAGGAATGCCAAAACAATTTTGCTCAAAAAAAGAAACCTCAGGAGGCATCATCATCCCTGAATTCAAGTTATACTTTAGAGCTAGAGTAATATAAACAGCCTGGTACTGGCATAAAAACAGACTTGTGGGTCAATGGAATCAAATTGAGTATCCGGGCATTAACCCAAAAACCTATGAACACCTGGTATTTGACAAAGAGGCCCAAAATATTCAATGGAAAAAGATATTATCTTTAACAAATGGTGTTGGCATAGCTGGATGGTAGTGTGTAGAAAAATGGAAATATATCCAAGCTTGTCACCCTGCACAAAACTCAAATCCAAGCGGGTCAAAGACCTCAAGATAAACCCAGCCACTATGAACTTGATAGAAAAGAAAGTGGGAAATATCTACCAACAAATTGGCACAGGTGACCACTTCCTAAATATAACTCCAGTGGCACGAACACTAAGAACAACAATCAATAAGTATGACCTCCTGAAACTGAGAAGCTTCTGTAAAGCCAAGGACACAGTCAATTGGACAAAATGACAGCCTACAGAATGGGAAAAGATTTTCACCAACCCTACAAGTGATAGAGGATTGATCTCTAAAATATATAGAGAACTCAAGAAACTAATGCCTAAATCCTTGAATAACCCAATCAAAAAATGGGGTTCAGATCTAAAAAGGGAATTCTCAGCATAATTACAAATGGCTGAAAGGCACTTAAAAAAGTGCTGGACATCTTTAGCCATCAGAGAAATGCAAATCAAAACAACTTTGAGTTGCTGTCTGACACCTGTTAGATTGTCTAAGGTAAAAGTCACAGAGGACAGCCTATGCTGGAGAGGATGCAGAGCAAGGGGAACACTCCTCCATTGTTTGTGGGAGTTTAAGCTTGTTCAGCCACTCTGGGATGCAGTATGACAGTTTCTCAGAAAACTGGGAATCAATATCCCCAAAGATCTAGCAATACCACTTCTGGGCATTTACCCTAAAAATGCACATTCACACTCCAAAGGTCTTAGCTCAACTATGTTCATAGCAGTGTTATTTGTAATAGCAAGAACCTGGAAAAAACCTAGATGCCCCTCAACTGAAGAATGGATTAATAAACTGTAGTAAATCTACACAATGCAGTACTACTCAGCCCTGAAAAAAAAATGATATCCTAAAATTTACAGGCAAATGGATGGATCTGGAGAATATCCTCCTGAGGGAGGTATCACAAACCCAGAAAGATAAGCTTGGGATGTATTCACTCATTAGTGGACTCTAAATGAAAAAGCAAAAAGCAAAACCTGTCCAAGCTGCAAACAACCTCCAAACAGCTTGGGATCTTAAACACCTTGGACTGGCACCTTGGAGTCCATTTCCTCTAGAGGAACACTTGACTCAGTCTTGATGTTGGTGTGAGGAACCTAGATCTGCCAAAAGGGGATGCTGAAGTAAGCCATATTGGGACCTTGGGAGTGCCTGCCCTTGCTGGGGTTAAGATAAAGAGTTGTGTAGAAGAGAGAGTGACTGGAAAGTGTGGGAAGGGCAAGGGAACTTGAACAAGGATATACACGAATAAAACAATGTCTTTATTCATAAAAAATTAATTATTAATAAAAAAGAATAACTCATATTTGATCTAGAATTCAAGGGGTTAGGCTCTTGACACATGTGTTTAGAATTCCTTCTATTATATAAGACCTAAGTCTTTCAAACTAAATACCAATGAAATGTCCTGTACTCTTGTAATCTCTGTTGAACTTGTATTCTTACTTGTGGGTGACCTGATTAATCAACATAGCACATCACCAGAGCACCACGTCTGACACAGAAGTTAGTTTATTTATGTGTGTGTATATATGTTATATATGATGTACAACTTGATCTCCAAAATGTTTTTGGGACAGGGTCTCTCTGTGTGTTTAATCTTGGCTGTGCTGAAACTTGCTCTGTAGACCAAGCTGGCCCTGAACTCACAGAGATCTACCTGCCTCTGTCTCCCAACTGCAGGGATTATAGCTGTGTGCCATCATTGCCTATCTAAAATTCTTTTATTTCAACTCTTCATGGAAACTAGTTTAACAATTGCCATATTAGAACAGAAGGCACACTAACAAAAAGCTGAGCAGAGAAAAGAAAATAGGTTTTTTATAAAGATCATCCCCCATTTCAGCAATCATTTGTGCAGACCACAATCATCAATATAAGAAACTTTTACAGGAGTTCTCATTAGCCATTAGAACAAAAATGAACTTTATTTGATGATCTAAAAATAAAAAATAGTGTTTCCTTTTTTGTTTTCTTTCTCCCAGCATGGACATCCCATAAATCCATACTCAGCAACTTTTCTTCAAGATTAAGGTTATAAATTTTCTTTTTAAATAGACTCTGTGAAACATTTTAGAATTACTATGTAAGCTTAGTTCTATTGGAGCTAGATTTATTCAAATCCAACACATTGTTGGTTCTCTAACCTCCAAAAGACCGGACCTTCCATTCTCAATGTGCTAACACTTCATTATTTATTGTTGGAAAGCTTTCCAAAAACCTAAAAATGACAGTCTTCAAATCTAAAAAAAAAAATTGAATTAGATTGTATGAACAAATGTTTTATGTACATGTATATATGTGCACTGAATGCATGCCTGGTATACACAGGAGGTATAAGAAGAGGTCAGATCCCTTGAAACTGAAGTTAAAGATGCCTGTGAGCCACCATGTGGTTTCTGAGAATCAAACCTGGGTCCGCTGCAAGACCAACAAGTGCTTTTAATTACTGAACCATCATTGCTCCAATCCCACAATTACAAATTCCTTTGTTTCAGAATATGAAAAATTATTACTGTGCTTCCATTGTCAGTATTTATGAACTTGGTCTTTCATTCTTGCCTTTGTGCAAGGACAAAAGGGACAGACACATTGGCTACCTTAACAACCTTAAAGCAGACTCTAGGAATATCACCTACAGCATGACCTTCTCACCCAAATCCAGCAACCAGAACTCCATCATTTTCACTGAAGTTTGAGTAATCATCATTGAGCATGAAAGCTGTGATCTTGCCATTCTTGATGAGCTGAACACTAACACAACTCCTTATGGCAGAATTTGACTGTTTGGCTTTAATTCCTACTTTTCCCAGCACAATTACCTTTGCCTGAGAGGCACCTCCAAAAGGATTGACCTTCAAAGCTTTACCCAAGTTGGCTTACTTTGTAATGGAATTTAATCCGCCGCTATATTTATATTAAGGTAATATTTATTATTCCAAAGCCACTTACTGTACAGAGGGTGTTCAGAGGGGAAAAGCGAGAAACAGCGCGCAGGAGAAGTCCAAACTGAGCAGTCCTTCCTAACCATGCCACAGTTCAAAAAAGGGCCAGGCTCTTTCCTCTTCCGGGGCTCTTTCCAGTTGACCACGCCCTGCCCGGCTCCAGTTCCTTGACTCCATCAGAGTTTACCTAGGTAGCTTCTGGTTTCCTGCTACATTACTTGTATTGATTATCATGTCACTTCTGGTCCTGTTGGTGTCTGCAGTGCTTTTTCAAGTACAGAAACCAACAACTGCCCATCATGCCAGTGCCACCAGCCCAAGAGAAAACCAATTATAAATTCTTTTTTATTAATTTTTACTTATTTACATATCAACCACAGTTTTTACTCCCTCCTCTCAACCCATTCCCTCTCCCCACATTGCACTCCTCAGAAAGGTTAAGGACTCCAATGGGAGTCAACAATGTTTGGCATATTAAGTTGAAGCAGGAGTAAGTTTCTCCCCCCTGCACCAAATCTGTAAATCATCCCACCATAGAGAATATGTTTCAAAAGGCCAACTCATGCACCAGGGACAGATTCTAGTACCCCTTTTAAGGACTCCACAAACATACAAAGCTAAACCACTGTTATCCACATGCAGAGGCCTAGGTCAGCCCTATGTAGGCTCTCTTGGTATCAGACTAGTGTCCCTGAGCTTCCAGGAGCTCAGGTTCAATGTCTCTGTGTGTTTCCTTGACAAGATCTTGATACTCACCTTGCTCCTCCCTCCTTTTTTTCACCTAGACTTCAGGAGCTCAACCCAGTGCTTGGCTGTGTAACTCTGCATCTGTTTCTATCAGTTACTGGATGAAGTTTCTCTGGCAACAATTAAGGTAGTCACCAATCTGATTACAGGGGTAGACCAGTTCAAGCACCCTATCCACTATTGCTAGGAGTCTTATATGGGGTCATTCTTGTGGATTTCTGAAAGTTTTTCTGACACCAGGTTTCTCCCTAACCCCATAATGGCCCCCTCTATCAAGATATCTTTTATTACCCTCCCTTTCTGTTCCTCCTTTAAGCTCTGTAATCTTGATCCCTCGTGTTCTCATCTCCTTACAATTTATCAATGAGACCTTAACTATTTAGATTTAGAAACATTAATGACCAATGATTGTTAATTTCTGGGTGTTTGGTAGTTTGTGTGTGTGTGTGTGTGTGTGTGTGTGTGTGTGTGTGTGTGTGTTTCCATTCTTTGGAGTTAGCTGGTGTGGGGTTATCTATTGCCTTTGCTTTTGTGGGTGCATCTAACTTCCTTAGGTTGGAGTACCTTCTGTAGTGCTGAGTTTGTGGATAGGTATTGTTTAAATCAGGTTTTGTTGTGAAATACCTTACTTTCTCTCTTTCTCTGGATAATGAAAGTAGGGTTGTCTCAGCTGATTTTTGTGGGGGTTTGGGTGCCTTAATGCAGCATGTGGTTCAGTTCTTCTGGATGGTTTTGGATTGTGCCTTTGGGGTCTGTTTTTTCATCTGGTTTGGGTTGTGCTTGAGCTTGTTCTTCCAACTAGTGTAGGTTGTACTTGTGCCTATACGGTCTGCTGATGTTCGGGGACAGGGCTTTTGTTCACAGAGAGGCTTTTCTCCTTGAAAATAGTGCTGGTGGTGCTAGTGCCTCTAGGAGCTCCTCTTCTGCCAATTGGTGCAGGTGGTGGTTCTTGAGTCTGAAGCTTCTGATGTTGCAGAGGATAACTGGCCAGAGGTATCATGCTGGACTTGGTGGGAGTAGTCCAATGTGTAGCAGTGATGGTGAAGAGGTCTGCCTGTAGGACTCTTAGCTGATGATTGGCTTCTGGGGCTACAATGAGAACAGGAGGGGCACAGGATGTGCCCTGGGGATTAAGACCTAGAGATTGGGGCAGTTTAGCTAGGAGACCAGTCACTCTCCTCTCCTTCCAATATGCAGGTGGTTCTTGTGCCTCTGGGAGCTTCTGATGTTGTGGGAGATGTTTGACCAGGAGAAAGATGATGGGCTAGGTGAGTTCAGGTGGCAGAGGGCTTTGAAGATTATGGAGTCCAAAGGGTGGTAGTGGTAGAAGAGGAGCAACCTGCCCAAGGATGATGCTTATACCTCTAGGGGCCTCTGATATTGCAGGGGGTAGTTGACCAGGGAGACTCTTGCCTGCTGGCCAGCTCTAATTATACATTCTTAAGCCATACAAAGACTATCTAAATTTCTAAAGGTCAGTCTTATGTTTGAATTGTAGCTTTTTATAACTATACTAAAATATGTGTGATTTGTAAGTATTTGGGCAAACACCAATATTTTAAAAGACTCTTAATGTATACAGAAAACACATCTCTATCTTTTATGTGGCTGTGAACAAAGTAAGAAAATATTTGAATATCCCAAGAAGAAATACATTTACTCAGGCAAAGAAAAACTACATATCACCAACTGGCATTTATACTATTACTATGTGTACTAGAAAATTATTTTATTGTTTTTGGGAGAACAACCTTTTGTTATAGCCTTATTACAAGCTACCTCTGTGTAAATGAAAGAAAAGATATTTAAACACATAGAAATAAATGTGCATGATTCACCAGCACAGCTAACTCGAGATTTTCCAGCTTCATAACCACAACTGATAGGAAGATTTATCATCACAGCTGCCAGCGTTCAACTTCTTTTCCTTCTAGTTGAAGGAATCAAATTTCTTTCTGGAGATTAGTCATTTGTGGGGGTGTTGCCAACTGCAAAATATTTGTTATGAATGAGGTGTATTCCTCTGCTGCTGTCCTCCAGCCCCAAGTCAGTGAGTAATTTTCATCTCTTTGTGTGTCTTTCCCGCCTACCACCAGGAACAAATTTTAATGACTTACGTAGTCAAACTTTTTTTAGTTGTTACTCAAACCTAAAACTTCAGATTGTGTTGTTTCTGGAACATGATAAAAATCACAGAGAAGAGTAAGACAAAGTGGCATTTGGACATATGTTTACAAGAATAGATTTAAGCTGGAGGAAAGCCATACATGGGGACTGAAAGCTGAAAGAGGGTGAATGCAGAAATGTGCCAGGTACTTTCTTGAGCTCTCTTGCCAAACAAATTGAACATTTAAAATAATTAGCTAATAATGCCACAGGATGTCAACATGGTTTCTCTTTTCTTAAGGACTGTTTTGTGGAAATGATATCATTCTCAAAACAGTCCTATCAGGGATTAAGTCATTTCACATATTCAAAATTACACAATTTATTAGTAGCTGAAAGCATTTGTGCTTAGATATAGCTGGCTCCTTTGCTTGCTCTCTGTTTTTCAATATTCTGTCTTGGTTATGAAGAATTACCCAATTATATACAGCATTAATGTAACTACACAGTTTGAGAAAATCGACGTTGTGCCTACATAAGAAAATTACAAAGCCAAAAAAGAGTTCCATTGGTTATTTCTTTCATGTAAAATTAATGTTGCCTTTCCCTTTTTAACACCTTTGGAAAATGCATTTAAAATTTGCCTTGTACCTAATTACAATGTCTGGCCACCATTGTCTCATAGGATTTTTCCATTGTTTAAACCATATAGTAATAGTATGATGGAACATGTTATGCTCTGTTCTATGTTCAATTAAAGATAAATACAAAAATATATGAACAAAGAATGATATTTTAATAAATCCATCAATTATTTTATTTACATCATGTCCATTTGGGTAGTACTGTTTTGTCCTTGAAGTAAATAGTTACTTTACCTACACATTTAATAATTTAGAATTATAAGTTTTTTTAATATGACATATAAGCACAATACTAGAAAACTGATAGGGCTGGAAACACAGCTCAGCAGTTAAAAGCACTGACTGTTCTTCCAGAGGACCTGAGTTCGATTCCCAGCATCAACATGGTAGCTCACAACTGTCTGTAATTCCAAGATCTGACACCCTTACACAGTTATACATTCAGGCAAAAGACCAATTCACATAAAATAAAAATAAATATTTTTTTTAAGTTTGTCATTAAAAACAAGAAAGAAAAGAAAATTGGTGATGTAGTGAAGTTCCCAACCTTAAAGGGAAGATACTAAAATTTAAGTTTTAGGGTTTTTCAAATTTGTGAATCAACTTAAGTAAAGCTAGCAAACATAATTTTGGGAGGAAGTCATAGTATATTTGATTCTACTAAATATAAATTCAATCATCTAGCTAAGTCCATTTTGAGAGTAATTATTGTTCAAATCAATACTAATGATTGCCTAACTTGCTCACATATAATCACCTTTATTTGGTTTCTAACAGTGCAAAAAATATCTTAATCAGTTATTTATAGTCATGTAAGTTTTTATAAGACAAAAAAAAAAAACAAACAGAACATGTATTTCCACCACTGAACACTTGAACAGCTGAGCCTTATTCAACATACAAATGACACAAAATAGAGCCTCACAACATGAATTTCAACAGGTTATTTACATGAAATCCTCCATGCCCTTATAGATCATATTCTGTTTTGTCTCCTTCCCCCAGAACTTGAGTAAAAGGGAAGTTTAGAAGGAGACAATGCCTCTTAGGTGAATGAATTCATTTCCTCAACAACCTTAAATTGGAGCTGCCTTCCTTGTGACTGCTGTTTTTTCTTCCTGGTCACAATAGTTAGACAACAGCCTTATTGTTATTGCAATGAGATGGGATCTTCACTTCACAGGCTCATCCATTTTTTCTCAGGATTCTAGCTTCATTGAGCTTTATTAAGACTACTTGTGTACTGATCTGATGCTTCAGGGACTTTCTCACTGTCTTCCTTCCCAGCTGCTATGGCCAGATGACCACAACCCTCTTTCTAAGGATGAATGCCTTCTCCTTGCAGTTGTGGCTTATGGCAGATCTCCAATCCCCTGTGTTACACCCTCGTTGTGAATAATCACATCTTGATGTGCATTGTCCTTGGAAACCTGGACCAGTGTGCCTTCTTAGTAGCACTTACCGAATTCCTGTTCATCTTTGTGGAAATGATGTCATAGTTATCTTACCCATAAATTACAGGCTTGTCAGCTCAGACAACACTGTCACTGTGATTCTGGGTCTACTTCTCAGCATTTTCACCTTGTCTCAACCCATCACCTTCACCCTCAGTTCCTGCTTCCTCATTATGGTTTCCATATACTGAGAATCTGCTGTGTGAAGGCCAGACTCAAAAGCTTTCTCCACTTGTGAAAGTCATCTACCTCTTGTCACCCAGTCATGTCAAAAGAATCTCAGAAGAGAACAAGATTTTTCAATATTGTGGATTACTTACTCCCATGTTCAATCCCCCTTAAAGATATGCATATAAAAGGTGTACTTAAGAAGTTAGGCAATGAAAAGGAAAAGAATTCTGTTTTTTTTTTTAAACTACTCCAGAGACCAGAAAATAAAATAGAAACTTAACTCATTATTTCAATGTATTGCATAAAGATTTATGTATGTGTATATATATATGTTTGCATATATTTGGATGTGCCAAATATATGTCATGCCTTCAAAGGCCAAAAAGAGGAAATCAGTTTCTCTGGAGGTGCAAATGTTTGTGAGCTACCATGTGGGTTCTGGGAACTAAATTCAGGTCCTCCACAAGAGCAGCAAGTGCTCTTATTCACTGAGCCATCACTCTAGGCCCTCAATGTATTTTTTACATAAATATCATGAAAACTGTTCACATTTACTTTATGGTTACCACTAGGCACCCGTTAACAGGTTGACTATAGATGTTAATGTTGTTTTAAGTGACATTATGATCTAAAGACATAAATGTGGCCAAAACAGTCCACAAAGGGAGTAACAGTAGTAGGCTTATAAAGTGGACATGATATTCATACAGTAGCCCATCAGCAAGAACTTGTTTCTTTTTTTTGTCCTTAAAAATTATATTACTTTGATTCTTGACATTTGAAATTTTTAAATATCTCTTGGTAATTTTAATTGTTCCTTCAGATAATTTTTAATTTAGTGTTGGAGAATTTCACAATAATATAATGTATTTTAACCTAACCCATCCCCAGCTCTCTCCCCACTTACCCACTTATACCCCTGTACCAGCATTAGTTTTCACTCCTAACTTTATGTTGTTCCTTTTTAAGTCCCCAAGTATACTTAATGCTACCAGAATGGACTTTTTACTGAACTATATGCCATAGGATTTTTAAGAAATGAAGTTTTGGTAATTAGATATCTTTGAATTTGCCACACCAGATAGATATACAAGATGGTGCCTATACACAATAACATTTAACTTTATATAACATTTTCTAGATATCTCCCCAAAGACCCAGCAATACCACTACTAGGCATATACACTAAAGATGCACATTCGCACCCCAAAGGCATTAGCTCAACAATGTTCGTAGCAGTATTATTTGTATTAGCAAGAACCTGGAAACAACCTAGATGTCCCTCAACTGAAGAATGGATTAACATAATATGGTACATTTACACAATGGAGTACTACTCAGCAATGAGAAAAAAAATGAAATCCTAAAATTTGCAGGCAAATGGATGGATTTGGAGAATATCCTCCTGAGCGAGGTCTCACAAACTCAGAAAGATAAACAGGGGATGTACTCACTCATTAGTGGACTTTAAACAAACAAACAAAAAAAGCTATGCATGTCCAAGCTGCAAACCACAACCACTGAACAGCTTGGGATCTGAGACACCTTGGACTGGCACCTTGGAGCCCATTCCCTCCAGAGAAACACCTGACTCAGTCTTGATGTTGGGGTGAAGAAAGCAGATCTGCCTGGAATGGATGCTGAACTAGGCCACCTTGGGACCTTGGGACCTCCTGTCCTTGCTGGGGAGGAGATAAACTGTTGGAGAGAAGAGTGTGTGACTGGGAGGGGCAGGAGGGGGAAGGGAGCCTGAACAAGGGGATACATGGATAAAAAAAATGACTGGTTTTTTTTCATAATTAAAAAAAGAAAAGAAAAAAAGGAGAAATAGCTACTGAATTCTCATCATTAGGTGATAATATCTAATACCAAGAAGTATCTATTTTATATAAAGCAGTTTATCTTTTCACAAATGGTTTTAAATAAATTACTGCAGTACATACTAGAATTTCTTATGTTAAAGTAGTTTGCATATTGTAAATATTAATGAATGTTTTGCAACCAACACTATTTTGACAAATATTAAATTTCTGTCATATCAATTTCTTATAAAAAATATCTCAAGTGAAAATACTATTCTTTTGCCTTTTTCTGTTTCTCTGCCTTCTCTTCCATGATGTGCCTTAGCGGCCCTCTAGCCATTTCGGTTCCCATTTCTCATACACATTTATGAGTTTTAGCATTTCTACTCTTCCCAAGAGTCCTCATGGCCAAGGCTACAATTATTTTTCTCCTTTTTCCCACAGTTAATAAAATGCAATATGCATGTTGAATTGTTGATAAGCAACATTTATTAAACCCTTTCTATCACAGTAACTTGTAGTTTTTCTCATCTTAACTCTGAACAACTAACTCCATAGTTCCTGTGGCACAGAAAAAGGTAGCTGGCTCTTATTTCTAAAACTCCTCTATGTCCACAGCATTTTCTTAGGTATATAGCTCATTTGACTCAACATTTTCTATCTTAGCTTGTTGTTTACTTTCCAAAAGTTGATCACTCCTGAGATTACATTAACAAAGCCTGGAAGTGACATGAGCACTAACTATAATCTTAGTGCTTGGAAGTCTAACACAGAGGAATTGTGAGTTGAATTCCAATTTGGGATATCCAGCTATATCAGGTTCAGCCTCAGCTTCATAAGAAGTTCTGTCTCAAGATATCTAGAGCAGAAGGTGTAGCTAGGTTATAAAATATTAACCACAATGACACTACATTGGGTAAGTGGGGTGTTGATGTAGAATGTCTTTCTGTGTGCTGTGAATATGCTTCATTACTGTTGATAAGTAAAGAAGCTGTTTTGGCCTATGGAAATGACATTTAGTGGAAGGCAAGCAATCCAAGTAGAAATAAAGATGAAAGAGGGTGGAGTCAGGGAGAGATACCAGAAGACCAGAGGAAGAAAGATGAGAATGATGCTTTGAGGAAAAGTATCAAGCCATGTGGCTAAACATAAATATGAAATATGGCTTAACTTAAAGTATAAGAGTTCGATAATAATATGCCTGAGTCACATAGTCCAGATAGCTTGTAATTAATATAAGCCTCATGTAATTATTTGGGACTAAGCAGCTGTGAGATTGTAGGTCCAGACCTCAGGGCTAAGGTGGGACTGAGAAACTTTTGACTACAGGGTGTGATATCTATTCTCTTAGTACTTGCTGCCCAAAGTGAAGTCACCAGAAAGCTATCCATTGATTCAAACAGGCTCTCTTTTATTATGCATTTTTCTTTAGATTATTTTTTTCAGATACTAAGTGGTCAGTAAAATGTCCCAGAAATTTTTAAATCATACATTATTGGAAGCACCACATATAAAACTAAAGCGATTAGATAATGGATAGTGAAATCAGAAGAGTTGGGTTCAAGTTCATGCACTGCAATTATTTGCTATGACAGATTAGACAAATAAGTTAATGGCTCTGTGTGGTGCTTTCCCCACTAGTAAAATAATGATAACAATGGTATTTTTCTTAGGGTAGTGCTGTTCTGATGAAATTGACAGTTCATATGAATTGGTTTTCATAGTTTTGTCACATAGTAAGCTTTTAAACAATATTAAGAACCACTGATATTTTTCTGAAGGCTTTCAAATATACTTAATTATCTAGTCTATTTTCTTTACGAATATTCCACTCCAGGCTGTACAGTGAGAAGACTCGCTGTCCCTTTCTCTAATTTTAGAACACAGTAATATCATATTTCCTTTTGGCTCTCATTTTTATGGCTTTGCTCTTAGTCTGTTTGACTCCTATTTCCAGTACCTCTGACCTATGCTTGATATATTTTAAGTAGTGACAGCCTCAAACTTAGGAATGAGTTATGTCCAAAAGCTAACTCATAAGTCATCAGCTTGGAACTTGGAGCACGTTTTTGCAGTGAGATGAGGCAGTTACATTCCAAGGACAGTTCACTAACACTTATTAAAGTCATCAGCCTTTCACTAATACTAAGATTCTAAAACCATTCATTAAATATATTTATTGAAACATGGGTTTTATGTTCCTACTTAGGATACTAATAAGTGAATTTAGATGGAATTGATCTCCAAAAATATAATAATCTACATTGTTGAGAATGGTGACTCACAAATGTAATCCTAGTCTTTGGGAGACTGGTGCAAGATCTGAAATTCAAGGCCAGCTGACTTTGCATAGGGCTTTCCAAGTTAACTAGGGTGACATAGCAAGATACTAATACCATCAAAAACTAGCAATGGGCTACATAAAGTCAACTTCACACAAGTATAGCATGCATTTTGGCCATATTAACCCCCACTGCTTCCTTTTATCACCTTCCCCACCTGATGTAGACATTTGTTCTCCCAGATAGTCATGCTTCTATTTTTCATGCCCTTTATACAGATATAATTTTCTGAACCTGAATAAAATCTAATATCTGAAAATGACACAAAACATATGATATTTACTTTTCAAAGTCTGATGTACTTACTTGCTATAAAATGTCTCATTTGCAAGTGAGAAAAATTATCCAAAGTCATAAAACTAGTTAAACATAGTCATAATGAGTATATGTGTTTGTAGTTTCAACTGAAGAGATCCCTCAAATAATCCTGATACAGTATGCAAGTCTGCCCTGAGGGACTGTCTCACACTTTATATGCTATATTGAACTTATACAGAAAAGTGCCAAAGTGTAAAACTGTCAGAGTACTTCTCTATAGACTAAAAAATTAACTTGCTTGGTGTCAGGTATGGTGGCCCCCACCTATAATCTCAGAAGTTAGGAGGGAGTCAGACAAATTAAGAATTTGAGATATGCCTAGGGATACCAATTTCAAAGCCAACTTCTGTTATTAAATGACATCTTCTCTTCTTCTCTCTCTCTTTCTCTCTCTCTCTCTCTCTCTCTCTCTCTCTCTCTCTCTCTCTCTCCCTCTCTCTCTCTCTCTCTCTCTCACACACACACACACACACACAAGCAACAACAACAAAAAGAGAGACAAAAATTTTTCTTCTGGGGGCAGGTACTGGCAATGGCAATTCAGTAGACTGTTGTTTTCTTTATTTCTTTTTCCTCTATTGCTGATGTTGGATGATTTGATAACTCTCTATATTTTTTAGTTCTGGAACTTTCTATGCAGAACATGATGGTATTAACTCACAGAGCTCCACTTGCCTCTGCTTCTTGCATGCTGGAATTGAAGGCATGTGCCACCATAACCAGCATAATTTGATATTTCCACATCTAGAATCATTTATGCCTTAAATATTTGCTAAATAGCTACTGTATGTTAAGAATTAAAATATAAATAAAACATCTGAGAGACAGAGATAGAGAGAGCAAATAAGCCCAGTAAAATAGTTCAAATACAAACAAACACATTTGTAAAAATATAGAGAGCAATTCTAATGGTGGCAGTTAGGAAACTTTTAATAAAAGAGATGAGAGTTTCAGTAGAGTGTTTGGGAGTTTCTCAGTTGCATCAAGGACGACAGTTTTAGTGATGTGTTAAACAAGTGAAAATCTGTTTGCTGTTCTGCTAGACACTGCTGCCAATTCAACATAACTACAGGAGAGGGCATGGGAAGTTTCTTTGGTAGCAGATGTCTTGAAAAGCTTTAGTGGGCCACAGTCTGAGGGCAATGGAGTAAGGAACTTACATTCGTTTATTCTATAGGTCAGCAAACTATAACCTGAAAGACCAAATCTAATCTTTGTACAGCCCAGAAGCTACAACTGCTTTTCAAATTTTAACCAATAAATAAAAAGAGCCAAGAAACAGCCTAAAATAGTTTAATGTATCCTAAAATGTACAAGTTATTTATTATCTGGCCTATATCTAAAGAAAAAAAGCTAACTTCTCCAATAGGTCACCACTGAAGTTTTGTGAAGAAGCTAGCTAGTAAAATCTTTATTATCTTATTAAAGAAAGATCACTTTTGGAAACAACTGTGAAGAACTAGTTGAGAGTGTCTAAGATTTGCAGGCACACCCATACCCATTAGGAGGCCCCCACAATAATCTGAGAGCTCCTGTGGATTTGAACTGGACTCTAGCAATAAGGATTTGGCAAAGACCTTAAATGCAGCACTCTCTTGCTTTTTTTTGTTTGTTTCTTTCGTTTTTCATTTTTACATGCATCATGGAGGTTCTCAAAAGCAGAATCTTTATCACAGATGTAAACAGAGAGTCCAAGGGATTAAAGATCTTGCACTCAACATCATTCATTTCTGTTTAACATTCAACGAACAAAGACAGATACAGACGGGACAGCATTCAAGGGCTCATTGTTATCTTTCGGTCATATACCACAGGCTCTTCTCTGACCAGAATAGAATTCGGTGGTACATGAAATTGCATTTTGTTCAAACAAAATGCTTTTATTTAAAGATGCTAAATATACTCTGCCTTTAGTGCGTGATCTCTGAGGTTCACTGATCACCTCTCACTCGTTTCAACAGCCTTTCAGTATGTCTCATACATCATGAATCATGCTATCATGAGACCTAACAGGAAGATTTTGAAAAACATTGCTCAGAAATATCAGTGACATCAGTTTCTATATTAGAACAAATAAAGGGCAGATACATATTCACTCAGCCCATCCCTAAAATGTCCTAGAATAATAATACCTATGTTTTGCTCAAGACATTTCATGAATATATTCTCATTTGTGCTTCACAGAAACGTAAACATTGGTTTAGAGATAAAAAATTAAAGGATCCAGAGAATAAAATGTGTAGTGCACAGTTTCCTGGCTGGTTAAATAGTAGAGGGAAGACTAAATCCTAGGTGTGCCCTAAAGCTGGGAGATTTACCACCGTGCTGTGGCCACAAAAGGCACAGATCCAGATATTCTCATCAACACCTTGCTCTTGATATTCACTCCCATTCGGAGCTGTGAAGGCTGTTGCTGAATCGCTCCTGTCTGGTTTGGCATACCCTGTATTAGCCTGAATCCTTTTCTGTCCTATAGCTTCCTAAAGAACTCTCCTAATGGACTTGCAGGGACTACAGTCTACGTGCCTATAATCTCTCAAGCATACAATCCTCCTCCTTCCTGGGTATGAGACTGTTATTTGCCTTTGCCACTACCTCATATTATCCTGCCTCAAGCTAATAGAGACATTTGTTGTTTGCTCTTTGATTGTTTCCCTATTTCTATTCTAATTCTTTATTCTTTTTCTGTGTTTCCCATTAGTTGGTCCTAAAATGGACAACATCTATTTTTCTCACCAAAGCATTTGGCTTCATTTCTTTCCTTGAGAGCTTTGTTTAAATTATTTTTCAACTGCACCAAATCTCTCTGACAGCTTAAAATGAAAGCTGGACCTGTCTCCCCTGTACTATTTCTCATTGTTTTCAGTCCCTTCTCTTATAGGACTTTGCTCATCTTCTGGTTACTTTTGCCAAATTTCCAAGCTTTTAAGAAATTAATTTCAGCTATTACCATTTTATGGCCAGAAGTGCTAGCTTTCATTTTAGATGCCCAGCCTCTACTCTCTCTTGCATATAAATCCTGTCAGTTCTACTGGATCACTTCTTCTTTATGTAAGGATATTGCAAAGTGTCAGCATAAGCATCCAAATAATCTTCCATCAAGCGTACATTTGTGCAAACAATTTTCTAAGTATTCAGCTTTGCTCATCAGTTTCCAATGATCTCTGGCTCTGCTTCTTTTGTGAAATGTAATTGAACTGTTCCTTTACTGCAAGCCCACTTTATTTTTATAAAGAATGTAGAAAGGGCATCGCCTTCTAATTTACAAAGCCATGCTGTTCTCCTACCAAATCGCCATTTTTGAGTGTCTTCCAGTTCAGATCTCCTACCTTTTCTATACTAGCAGGATAATGTTAAAGCATTTCTCTTTGGAAGTCTCATCCTCCTTTTTAACAACAAGAACCTGAATTCTAGCCACTAAATGAGGACAATTGACAAGTATTATAATCAAGAAACTATAAGTGTTGATGTAGAGGAAATAGATAAAGGATATGTGGAGTCTTTCTTTAAGGTAGTTATGGTAAGACATTGTAATTCGCTAATTGAAGGACTTTAGATCATTGGAAGTTTTAAAAGTGAAAACACTTCAGCTCTCTAAATATTCACCTAAATATTGATTGAGTGAGTCAAGGAGAAACCTATAAAGGGGTATTTCTCTCAAGGAAGAAAAAAGGAAAAGGAAGAAGGGAAGGAAAGAAGAAGAGGGAGGGAAGTACTGAGAGAAGAGTACATAATGAATGGTCAAAAGCCAATAGATTCAATTTTAGATGTAATGGAATATAAGGTGTTTGAAATCCACCTAGAGAAGGTTCTGGAGAGATGGCTCAGAAGTTAGAAAACCACCTAGAATATTCATCAAGTCCTCATCTATTTGGCTTTGCACTGAGAGGTTGGACAGCTGTACAGGTAAATAATAGAAATGAATCCTAATGGGGGATGACCATTCCCAGAACTGGTGGAAAAAAGCAGAAGGAACATTCATAACACTTGTGTGGTAGAAAAAGAAATAAAGTTATAGAAAGAAGCATTTGTAGGGATAGCAGTGGAAGAATACAAAGGCTAAAACAGTATTGGAGCCAATGAAACAGATAATTTAGAGGATATACGGAAGGGGGTGGATTCTGAGGAACATTCTGTTTGCTCAGTAAAAACCTTCAAACCAGATGTTACAATGATTGCAGAAGCTATATAGTAGGGGGTAGGAAAGAAAAGGCATCAGTGTGCACTATTTTTTTAAGTGAAGCTTGATGATGAAAAAGAGGAAGGCAATGAGGTGGTTCATGAATTCACCAGGATTATGGAACAGAGGTTTCTAAGATTAGGGGCTCAGTGATTGTAAACACAAAGAAAGGATGTTGGTACAAGAGGAAATACATGTATGTTTCCATTAGAAAGGGGATGCAGATGGTAGGAAAGGGAGAGAGAAAAAGAAAGGAGAGTAGGGAATGCCAGAAGGACTTGAAAGGACCAGATAAAATTGGAAGCATGGAATGCACTGTTGCAGTGAAAACCTGATAAATCAGCCAGAGGTAGAATTAGCTAACCAGGCCCTGGTGGTCATCAGTTGGGGCATAAAAGAGGGGAGGTTCTTCTTTAGAGATAAAAGAAAGCCAGGGTCTAGGTACAGAAAAGAATTAAAGTTGATAAAGGAGAGAAAGAGAAAACAAATAAAAGGAGTCTTATTCCTCTCGGATCTGTGTGAATTTCCATTATTCGTGTTTGTATTCCTAAATCTGTGACTAGGGCTCCATCTGTCGGGAGCCTTGCTAGATACTCTAATGCTTTGCAGATGGTCTGCACAGAAGCCTCTTGTTTCTTTCTGTAAACACCGCCTTTACTCCCAGCTGTTTCCTGTGGAGCTTACCTGTTTGTTATTTTCCATTAGTCTTTTCTCCTTACCTGACAACTATTTCAAATGTTCCCCTAATTACAAACCTCTCATTCCCACACACTTTGTTAATCTTTAACTCCTTTTTATACAAACATTTCCTAATTAATAAAGACTGCAGTTTCAGGAGGCTTAACTGATAAGAAGTGAGAGTCACAGACGAAATAGTAAAAGACAAATCCTGAACACCCGAAGGTCCTTCTAGTGACAGTGATCGTTTGCTGTCATGATTATACTAGATGGACTGAACTACAGTTGAAAGTGGACAGAAGGTATACATGGAGACGTTTCGGAAGCATATCTTCAAATAAGCTCACATAAAATATCATTTGAGAGGCACCAAATGACATCTCAAAGCCTTAATAAACCAAAGTGTGTGGCAAAGTCTGGGGTGGTTTTTTTTTTTTTTGCCTCTAGTCACTTAAATAAACTGGAGAATAACTTGGTCTCTCAGAGCTGGATATGAGAAAATTCCACTTGTCAGTCCTTCGTCATCATTGTAGTGGTTGGACAAAGTGTACCAGCGAGGAACAGTAAAAGGAAAGCGAGCAAGCCTCGCTGAAGCTTGTTGTTTGTCTATTTTGTGTTCTAAAGAACATCTCTGGAGGAAATAGATAAAAATAAAGACACTGAACAAAGGGTCACAAATTACAGTTGCATTAAAGACCTTGAGCCAAATGAGTCCAGGTACTGGCTGAGAACAGGAATAGCAAGAGACAGAAAATAGGAGCAGCTTAGCAATGACCTCGGCTTATACTCCGGGGTAAAGGTCTCCGCATGATAATTTCTCACAAAACATGGACAAGCAAAGCAGGGAACAACACCAATGCTATATGAGAAATGCTGCAAGAGAGGAAAACAGGACTCTATGAAGCAGTATTTACACATTGCCCAGGTTTAGTGTATAATGAGAAGAAAGGGGGGCTTCCTTGAAGGTGCAACATCCAAAATGAGTTTTGAAAAGTGAACGAAATTCTCCACGTTCAGTTTATCCCCCAGTATTCTCTCTTGTTTCTTCTCCATCCCACTGAATCCCCTCTAGTTATCATCAAGGCTCTCTCTGGCTTTCATATCTTTTAAAAAGAACTATTAGTTCTATCTTGAAATTTTTACTTGATTTCAGCCAGCTGGATATACACCTGAGTCTCAAAAGAAAATGTCAAAAATGTATTGGGAGTCTATTTGGGAGTCTCCATATAGATGATACCTGAGATACAGCTCTGTATTGCTTGTTCTTTTAATAACTCCTCTAATATTTATGATTTAGCGACCTCTGCATAGGCCACCATAGTCTTGTACCTGATGTTTCCTATCACAACCGAGACCCCAGAAGCAACACCTGATAAATCCCACCAAAGTGGCAAAATTTTCTGTATTTTATAATTACTTGGGTTTGTGCTTTGATGCAAAGCAATCAACTTCTAATGGTATAAAGGCGCCCTCTGGTGTCCATAATGGGGATATGCAGATTGATAAGCATATATCCTTCTATGTAAAAGTCCATACATATAATTGTATACATTGCATAAATTACATATGTGTATTGCATTCATGCCTTTTTAAATTTAATTCTTTGGTTTTACATCCCAACCAAAGTTTCCCCTTCCTCTCCTTTTCCCAATTCTTTCCCCACATTTCTCCCTATACGCCAGCCATCCATTGCTCCAAGGTTTCCTTTTTAGATACAGGCAGGCCTCCCATGAATATCAGCCAGCCAAGGTATATCAAGTTTCAATGAGACTAGGCACATCCTCTCCAACTGGATGAAGCAACCCAATATAAGGATTAGGGTCCCAAAGCTGGCAACAGAGTCAGAGACAGCCCCTGTTCCTACCATTAGGAGACCCACAAGAACACCAAGCTAAACAACTGTAATACATACATGCAGAGGGCCTAGGTCAGCCCCATGCAGGTTTCCTGGCTGTTGGTTAAGGCCCTATGAGCCTAGGTTAGTTGATTAGTGGGTTTTCTTGTGGTATCCTTGTCCCCTTTGGCTCCTATAATCCTTCCTCCCTATCTTCCACAAAATTCCCGGAGGTCCACCTAATGTTTGGCAGTTAGTCCCTGAACCAGATACCGTGGGTTACTAAGTGAAACCTCTGTGATAATGACTGGGCTAGGCACTGATCTATGAGTATAGCAGGCAGGCATTAGGCATCATTTCATTGACTATTTTTTGCCAGTCTCGTTTGGTTCTACCAGAGGTCTCTGGGTTATCTGGCCTCTGGTTCCTGGCCCTCAGGGGTGAGCTCCCTATCAGGAAATGTGTCTAGAGCTGAACCAGTCATTGATTGACCACTCCCACAAGTTCTGCCCCACCTTTACCCCCAGCACATCTTGTAGGCAGGGCAAATTCTACGTTAAAGATTTTGTGGCTGGGTTCATGTCCCTGTCCCTCCACTGGAAGGCTTTCCTGGTTAGAGGAAGTGGCCAGTTCAGGCTCCATATCCCCCACTGCTCATCCTCACAGATTCCTGGATGTTTCCAGTGCTCTGGGTTTCTAGCTCATCCCAGAGATTCCTCCACGATTTTAGTTGTCTCTCGTAGTACTCTCTCCATCTCTTCCCCGTACCTAATTCCTCCTATTCCCATCCCCAAATAATACCTAAGATATACCTCTATATTACTTGTTTCTTTAGTTAACTCTTCTAATATTTATGGTTAAGCAACCTCTGCCTAGGCCACTATAGGCTCAATTCATAATGAGAAAGTCTTCTGTCTAATGTTCCCTATTACAACCGAGACACACACAAAAAAATCACCTGATAAATTTCACCAAACTGGGTAACTTTCTCTGTATTTTATAATTACTTTGGTTTGTACTTTGATGCACAGCAATCAACTTCTAACGGTATTAGGGTGCCCTCTGGTGTCTATCATGGGAATATTCACACAATTCCTGCACTGATAAAGATATATCTTTATATATAAAAATTCATAGATATAATTGTATATATTACATAAATTACATATGTGTACAAGCATATGTACCTTTTTAATAACCGAATATTTAGTTAATTTAGTTACATGGTACTTTGTGGTGCCATTTGTTGAATGGAAAAACAAATCCCTGTGGTCTGAGTTCTCAAGAAGCCTCATGAAAAAATGAGAAGATAAACTGATCAGATACTTATTATTGTATAAATAACAAACCCTAATCTATGAATGCAGAATGTATGCAAAATAAGAGAAAGAAAGTCAACCAGTCACTTCTGACTAAACTAGGGGTAGCCATGTTGTTCCCAGGTGCGAAGACCACCACAGAAAAATCACTTTGCATGCAAATAATGTACCCATGCAGACACATTTATGTCTTCTTACTAAAGTTTTAAGACATTTTATTAATTCTTTCTTTTGTTTCTGAGACTATGATATAGTTAGATAATTTCTCCCCTCCCTTGCCTCCTTCCAAACCTTCTCTATGCTCTTTCAAACCTATAACCTCTATTTTTGTTAACTATGGCTATATGCATGTAGTTGGGTTTTTCTTTGGGCCACCAGTTCACAAAAATTGATACAGGGACTTCTTATGAATGATGATATCTTGGTCTTTAGCTTAGGCTTGTTCCTAACTAGCTCCTATAACTTAAATTAACTCACTATATTAATCTATGCCCTATCATTTGGCGTTACCCCCTCTCTTCCATCTTGCACTTCCTGTTTTCTCTCCATGTCTCCTGGTGTCTCCTGTGCACCTAGATTCCTCATCCTCTTCCTTTCTATCCTGGAAATTCCGCTTATACCCCATGCCTAGCTATTGGCTTTCTCCTTTTTATTATACAAACCACAAGATTATACAAATTACAGCAATATATCTTCACATTGTGTACAAATATCCCACAACACCTACATAGATATATATGTATGTTTATGCATGTGTGTGCATATATGTGTGTTCCTAATATAACCTGTTCTGTATGAATAATGTTACTCACATGTATGTATTCTGAGCTGATCATTTGGAACTACATAATCAACCAGTGTGCTCTTTCTTGGTAAAGACTAGTTCTCTCACTCTCAGCATTCCTTTGTTCTCTGTGTAGGGTTGAGGTTCTCTGGGCTTTCCCCTGTCCATTTGACATGTCTACTGGTGATGTCCTTATCAGGCTCACTTTAAGGTAACCATATTGGTGACAGCTTATGAATGTAATTTCTGACGATACTGGAGATAAAATCTCATAGCAGACTTCTCAATTCTCTAGCTCTTACCATCTTCCTACCCCAATGCCAAATGTTCTGGGAGCCTTAGATAAAAGAGTGTTTTGTACATGTGTCCATTAGCAATGTGATTCACAACTTTGCATTTTGTTTGGTTGTGGTTTTCTGTAACAGCTTCCCTCTGTTGCAAAGAGAGGTTTCTTTGATGAGAAATGAAGACTGAACTTGTCTGTGAATATAAAGACAAATGTTAATAATGTAGCTAGAGGTTATGCTGGCTTAGTAAAGTGGTTGTCGGTTGTAGGTTCTCCTCTAAGATCCATGACATCACTTTCACTGAGTACTTGGCTATGTTTCTAGTACCAGGTAAGGCTCATATGTTCTATACAATTCTCCAATATAGTAGCGTGTAGAAAACTAGTAGTCAAAGCAAGAAATATCTTTGGTAATTTAAAGAAACAATACACCACACACAGCCAATGTCACCATCATTCAATAACAGAATTTACCTCAGCTTACTCTTTTTTGCCTTCCATAGCTTCAACCTGGAGGTATTGTAATTCTTTCTATATATTAGTTCTCAATCATTCCATTCATCACTGTATTTAAAGAAAGGGACTGAGATCTTGGATATTTCTGATATCACATGAAGCTTGAAGAGTAATATTTACAGCCTTCTACAACCATGCCTCATGTTTATGGGCAAGCAGAGTGCAAGCAATGTTTTGAGGAATACTTACATTATCTGCCTTTTGTCAACTCAATAATAGTTCAACCCATTTCAAGGAAATGGTTCCAACATAAAACATTTTCTCACATAAAAATTCTCATTTAAAGAAATCAGATTATATTTGAAAACTTTTTCTCAGAAAAACAGTAATAGAAGAAAACTTTCTTAGCTTGATAAGCAGTATCATAAAAACAACAAAACTGGTATTATTTTTCCTTAAATTGAAAGATGGGATACTTTGTGTCTAAGAGTGGGGAAAAAACAAGGATATTCCTTCTAACAATATTTGTTCAACACAGGCTTACAAATCTTAGCTCGCACCATAAGGCAGTATTTGGAAACAAATATATATATAATAGCAGAAAGAAGTAAGCATAACAATATATTTTCAAATAACATGACTGCATCCCATGTGAACACATGGAACTGATGTGAGATACAAGTTTCAAGAAAAAAAGATCAACATACAAAGAGAAATGTCCCTTTATATACTAACAAGAATGAGTGGGCACAAAAATTTGATCATGTAATAGGATTCACAATTGCCTACAAAAGTGAAGGTCTTGGGCTAATAAAGTGGCTCAGTGAGTAAAGGGGCTTGTGACCAAGTTAGAAAGCCTTTTTTCAACTCCCAAACCTACATGATGGATGAAAGAAGAGAGATGACTACTGCAAGCTGTCCCCATACCCATTCACACAGCTTTAATGTAGAAAAAAAAAAACGTTTTGTGAAGGATTTAAGTATAAACCTAACAAAATATATAAATCAATTATATGCATAACACTTCATAATATTGATGACAAAAATAAAAGGTGCCTAAAAAATTCAGTGACATAGAATGTTTGTGAATTTGTAAATGATACATCTGACAAAAAAATGAATTTTCAATAGCAAAAAGGTTAAACCTGGTTGAATAAATACATACTTAGTACAATGTCTATATAATATATACAATGCATTATACATATAATATAGTATATACTATATGCAATATATGTAAAATAAAATGATATAAGATAGGCAGATATAAAAAGATATAAATATGATGTAGAAAAATTGTGCTCAGATTTTGACAGATGTTACTTTAAATTTATGTGAAAAGTCAAAGGAAATGAAGACCTACAAACAGTTTGGAAAAGTAAGTAAGAAGAATCAATCTACCTAATTTCAAGTTTTATTATATAGCTACAGTACAGTAATCAAAACCCTGTGATACTGGCAGAGTGATAGACATCTGGATCAATAGAACATAGCGCAAAACCCAGGAATAGACACACACAAATCTGCCCATTGATTTTATGAGGGCAAAGGTGCAAAAACAATTTATCAGAGGAAAAATATCATCTTCAAAAATGGAACAACAAGAAATTCATAAGACAAAAATGAACTTTGACCAATGATTGCCACTTTGTATATTAACAAAGTATCAAGAACATATACATAAAATGTTATAACTTTCAGAGAGAAACATATAAGAAAAATATTTAGGATGTATGGTTACACAAAGAGTTCTCAGATTTACTTGATACAAACCAAAAAACAAATAAATTATGTTTCATCAACACTAAAATATTTTGCTTCATGAAAGAGTCCATTTAATGAGTGGAAATATAATTGGTTCACAGAGGGAGACAAAATATCTGTAAGTGATTTAGCTGACAAAATTTGAGCATCTATAATATAGAGCAAACTTACAAACTCAGTGATGAAAAGAAATATATAATCCCCAAACATACATAATCTGATTAGAAGATACACCTGAGCAGATAGTTCATGAAATAGGACAAACAACAGCAAGTAAGCCCATGGAAGAGTAAAAAAAATCAAGAAGAATTCACAAACAGGAGTGAGAGATAACTAACACACTGTAAAAACAAAACAAAAAAGAATTCTATCATCAAAAGCCAACAAATATGTGTGGATAAAGCAGATTTCCAACACTTACTTCACCAGGGGATAAAAAAATGGTAGATTCAACCTGGAATAGAGCTTTAACATTTCTTTAAAAATAAAACGAACTCCTACAGTCTTACCTGTCAGTTATGGACCTTGTTTCATAGACAACAGGAGTCTTATTTAGCAACCCTTTACCTATGGTCTTTATGTTGAACTGTAGACACTGCTTTTTCCTCTGGTATGTGCATAATTTCAGGTCTAATACTGATCCAATTGAAGCTGATTCTTGTGCAGGGCGGGGAATGAAAATCTAGTTTCATTCACCTGTATATACATATCCAATTTTCTCAGCACTATTTGCTGAACTGTCTGTTCTCCAATGAGTACTTTTGATAACATTGTCAACAATCAGGTGACTCTAGTTATGCCATCTTCTATTGAGGTCCTCTTTTCTATTCCATTGATCCCCCATGTCTGCTTTTGTGCCAGTACCATGTCATTTTTATTCCAGCTCTGTGACATAACTTGAAAACATGCATAATATTTTCAGCATTGGCATTTTTGTTAAGAATTTCTAAGACTATCTGGGGTCTCCTAAGCTTCCACGTGAATTTTAAGATTTCCTTCTATTTCTGTGAAAAACGACACTGGCACTTAGATTGAGACTGCCTTGAAACTGGGTAATGCTTCTGTTAAGATGGCCATTTTCACAATTTTAATGCTATGAAATCATAAGTAGATGTTGAGACCCCATTGCTGAAGACACAACATACTTGAGATGTAGGACACAGAAAAATAAAGTTGCAACTAATCTGGAAGCTTCATTTCTGTTTCTACTATTGATAATACCATAAAGTTTTACACAGCTGCTGAGGGAGAGAAATCATCAGTGTTAGCTCACAGCAGTAGACGCTGTGTGCCACAATTCTGAGCTTCCTGGCAATATATACCAATTGGTACAACAAGCCCTTCAGAGGAATTGAAAACTACTGAAGTTTTGCTAAATAGACATGGCACTCAAACTGCTTTTCAAAGACTGAGGTTTATGCCCATAGACCTGTGCAGTTCTCAGCCTTGGTAAGAAAGTCTTCTTTTAGTACTGGGAAACAGTGAAAGCAGAAACTCATGACTAGTTGAATAGCTGAGAATATGTGGCCACTGAGTATGCAACTCTACATCAAGGGTTTGTTTTACTCCCTCTGTGTTCCAAGGCACTTTGTGGAAGATGGTGTAGAAGAACAAAGGGAGTCAGAGGATGGATAATAAAAAAGAAAAGCATAGTCTTCAGGATGCTTCATAGCCAGTGCAATCATGAGCACACAGCAACTGTGACCAGTCTGCACAAAGAATTCACACAAAAGAAGGAAGGAAAAAAGGAAGGAAGGAAGGAAGAAGAAACATGAGGTTACGAAGGAGATTAATTTGGAAGAAGGGGAAGCAGAAATGGAATGGTATGGGCAAGGTCTTGATAGTTAATGTGATCATGACTACTGTATACAATTATGAAATTGTCCAAAGTAAAAAAAATTAGAAAATAAAAGAGTCCATTGGTGGTCCTTCTGGCCATTTATCTTAGAGAAATGGATCCTTATTGTTCCATTAACTCTTCCTAGTAAGAAGTGAACAAAGTTTTAAACCCAGGTAAGTTTTTTTTTTTTTTTTTAAAAAAACATTTCATATAAGTCTAGCCTAGTAAACCAATGAGTTTAATTGGGGTTACTTGGGAGGGCATGCATAAGGGGATCCCTACAAAAGCATGGGATGTGTGGCTATATCACAGAAAAGTCTCCCTCACACACCTAGCAATACTTAACCACTTAAATGTTAAAGGGAGGGACTACTGCACAACATGTACAAACCTCTGAGTCCATTTTGTACCTCATGATCTCCTTTCAGGAGTATATGCTAGAGGGTCCAATCTGGTGATGGTCTACTGAATACCATAAAGTTGTTTTAATTTCAAGATATCATTGACCACACCATCCCCAGAGAATGACACTTCACAAGTCTCTTTTTCTCTCATCTCTCCAAATGTTTGTAGCAAGATTATATATATAGATAAAAACTGAGAACAACTCAAATGTCCTTGAATGGCTGAAAGTACCATGTGATGCGATGGCTTATGAACTGCGGTATACTAGGGACAATTTGTAGGAAATATAATAAAACAAGCTATGAATACTACTGTTCATTGAACTTGAATGAGTCTCTAGATAATTGTGCTTTATAAAATGACTATTCTCTAAACATTAACATACAATATGATTCCATTTATAGAACATTTTTGAAATTATATATAAAATATCACATCAAATGAAAAAATAATTGAAAATAAACAAGTCGGCAGAGTCCAAGCGCACTCTGGAGCAGGGGGCAGATAAACTCTGCCTGTCACCATACCCACAGCTCCTGGTGAGGGAATTTGCATGGCTACCCACCAACACCTCAAACTGAGCGAAACAACAAATACAGGGGTCTCTGAAAAACAGACTCAGACCCCGCCCAGAGGTGAGGAGGACTCATCAGGCCAAAGTGCCTATATCCCAGCCTGGGAGGGAGAGTGAAGCTCCCATAGCTTCCGGTTCTGCTTCCGGGACCAAGTGCTATCTGCAGAGTCCCAGCACACTCTGGAGCGGGAGCAGATAAACTCTGCCTGTCACCATACCCACAGCTCCTGCTGAGGGAATTTGCACGACTACCCACTTCCACATTGAACCAAGCGAACAGACAACTACAGGGGTCCCTGAAGGGTAGATTCAGACCCTGCCCAGAGAGGTGACAGGAGGCACACAAGCCCGAGTGCCACAACTGACCAGGAATCATCCAATCGTGAACCACTGAAGCCATGGGCAAATGTCAGTGCAAAAAATTACATAATAATACAAAGAACAACATGGTAACTACTGAAGAGAGTGGCGATCTTACAAATACAAGACCTGAACTGAGCAATGAAGAGGAAACAGAAGGAAGCAACACCAATAATTCCTTTTTGATGATCATTGAAGCTCTCAAAGAAGATATGAAAAAAAGCCTTAAAGAAATAAAAGAAAATACAAACAAAATAGTGGAAGAGAAGAACAAATCTATGAAAGAAACATGCCAGGAACTAAAAGCTGAAATAAAAGCTGAAATAGAAACAATAAAAAAGGCACAAATTGAGACAAAGATGGAAATAGAAAACCTGAAGAAAAAAGCTGGAACCACAGATACAAGCATAACAAACAGAGTTCAAGAGATGGAAGATAGAATCTCTGAAGTGGAAGACTCAGTAGCTCAAATAGATATATCAGACAAAGAAAATAGTAAAACTAAAAGAGCCAAAACTCAAAATGTTCAGGAAATCTACGACACCATGAAAAGACCTAACGTGAGAATAATACTGACAGAGGAAGGAAAAGAATACCAGCTCAAAGGCACAGATAAGGTTTTCAATAAAATCATAGAAGAAAACTTCCTTAACCTGAAGAATGAAATGCCTATAAAAATACAAGAAGCTTACAGAACACCAAATAGATATGATCCCAAAAAAAAGTCAGCGCGCCACATTATAATCAAGACACAAAACATACAGAAGAAAGAAAAATTTTAAGAGCTGCAAAAGAAAAGGGCCAACTCACATATAAAGGCAGACCCATCAGAATAACGACTGACTATTCAATGGAAATGATGAAACCTAGAAGGGCTTGGACAGAAGTTATACAGATTCTAAAACAGCATGACTGCCAAACTAGAATACTATACCCTGCAAAATTATCAATCACCATAAATGGAGTAAACAAGGTATTTCAGGACAAAGTCAGACTGAAAGAATATCTATCTACCAATCCAGCACTACAGAGAGTATTAGAGGGAAAACTCCAACCTAAGGACCCCAGATACACCCACGAAATCACAAACAATCAATAAGTCCACAGAAGAATATCCTAGAGAAAGGAAATACAAACAAGTTGCCACCAAAAATGGCAGGAAATATGAATCAATGGTCACTAATTTCCCTTAATATCAATGGACTCAACTCTCCTATAAAACGTCACACACTAACAAAATGGATACAACAACAGAAGCCATCCTTCTGTTGCCTACAAGAAACACACCTCAACCGCAAGGACAGACACAGGCTTAGAATAAGGGGTTGGGAAAAGATTTTCCAGTCAAATGGTCCTAAGAAACAAGCAGGGGTTGCAATCCTAATATCTAACAAAGTAGACTTTAAGCTAAAAGCAATTAAAAGGGACCAAGATGGGCACTACTTATTCATCACAGGAAAAATTGGTCAAGAGGAGATTTCAATCCTGAATATTTATGCCCCTGATATAAGGGCACCTACTTATGTAAAAGAAACACTGCTAAAGCTCGAATTCCACATCAATTCTTACACCCTAAAAGTGGGAGACTTCAATACCCCACTTTCAACCCTGGATAGATCAACCAGACAGAGCCTCATCAGAGAAAAAAGGAGACTAAGTGAGGTTATGATGCAAATGGATTTCATAGATATCTACAGAAGCTTCCACCCAAACGCAAAGGAATATACATATTTCTCAGCTCCTCATGGAACTTTCTCCAAAATTGACCACATAATTGGTCATAAAGCAAATATCAGTAGATACAAAAAAATGGAAATAATCCCTTGTAACATATCGAACCACCAGGGCCTAAAGTTAGAGATCAACAACATCAAAACCCAAAGAAAGCCTCATGGAAATTAAACATCAATCAGCTGAACCATCTCTGGGTCAAGGAAGAAATTAAGAAAGAAATCAGTCTTCCTAGAATTCAATGAAAACGAATCTACAACGTATCCAAACTTGTGGGACACAATGAAAGCAGTCTTAAGAGGAAAATTCATAGTGCTAGATGCCTACATGCAAAACCTAGAGAAATCCCACACTAGAGACCTAACAGCTCAGCTGAACACCTAAGAACAATTAGAAGCAAACACACCTAGAAAGAGTAGACAGCAGGAAATACTCAAGCTTAGAGCTGAAATCAATACAATTGAAACAAAAAGAACAATACAGAGAATCAACGAATCTAAGAGTTGGTTCTTTGAGAAAGTTAACAAGATAGATAAACCCTTAGCCAAACTAATCAAAAACAGAGAGAGAGTGTCCAAATCAACAAAATCAGAAATGAAAAGGGGGACATAACAACAGACCCCCAGGAAATACAGAGAATTATCAGGTCATATTTTGAAAATCTGTATTCCACAAAAATGGAAAACCTAGAAGAAATGGACAGCTTTCTGGACAGGTAGCACCTACCAAAATTAAATGAAGATCAGATTAATTACCTAAAGAGGCCTATAACCCTTAAGGAAATTGAAGCTGTCATTAAAAACCTCCCCAAAAATAAAAGCTCTGGTCCAGAACATTTCAGTGCCGAATTCTACCAGATATTCAAAGAAGAAGTACTACCGTTACTCCTCAAACTATTTCACACAGCAGAAACTGAAGGAATATTGCCAAGTTCCTTTCATGAGGCCACAATCACCCTAATACCCAAGCCACTCAAAGACACAACAAAGAAGGAGAATTACAGACCAATATCCTTCATGAGTATTGATGTGAAAATTCTCAAGAAAATTTTGGCAAACCACATACAACAATGCATAAAAGATATCATCCACCATGACCAAGTAGGCTTCATCCCAGAAATGCAGGGCTGGTTTAACATAGGAAAAACTGTAAATGTTATCCATCATATAAACAAAATAAAGGAACAAAACCAAATGATCATATCCTTAGATGTGGAAAAAGCCTTTGACAAAATCCAACACTCCTTTATGATTAAAGCCCTGGAGAGATCAGGAATACAGGGAGAATACCTAAATATAATTAAGGCGATTTACAAGAAGCTGACAGCCAGTATCAAACTTAATGGAGAAAAACTCAAAGCAATCCCACTAAAGTCAAGAACAAGACAAGGATGTCCTCTCTCCCCTTATCTATTCAATATAGTACTCGAAGTTTTAGCTAAAGCAATAAGGGAACGAAAAGAGATTAAGGGCATACAAATTGGAAAAGAAGAAGTGAAGCTATCTCTATTTGCAGATGATATGATTGTATACATAAGTGACCCACAAAATTCTTCCAAGGAACTGCAACAGCTGATAAACACCTTCAGCAATGTAGCAGGATACAAGATAAACTCAAAGAAATCAGTAGCCCTTCTATACACTAAAGACAGAAGAGCTGAAAAAGAAATAAGGGAAACATTACCCTTCATATTAGATGCAAATAGTATTAAATGCCTTGGAGTAACTATAACCAAAGAAGTAACAGACCTATTTGACAAAAATTTTAAATCATTGAAGAAAGAAATTGAAGAGGATATCAGAAAATGGAAAGCTCTCCCATGTTCCTGGATTGGTAGGATCAACATAGTAAAAATGGCAATTCTACCAAAGGCAATCTACAGATTCAATGCATTGTCCATCAAAACCCAACACAATATTTTTTGGACCTTGAAAAAACAATACTCAATTTCATTTGGAATAACAGGAAAGCCAGGATTGCCAAAATAATTTTACTCAACAAAAGAACCTCAGGAGGTATCACCATCCCAGACTTCAAGCTATAGTATAGAGCTACAGTAATAAAAACAGCCTGGTAGTGGCATGAAAACAGACTTATGGACCAATGGAATAGAATTGAGGATTCAGACATTAATACAAAAACCTATAAACACCTGATCTTTGACAAAGAGGCCCAAAACATTAAATGGAAAAAAGATAGTATATTTAACAAATGGTGTTGGCATAGCTGGATGGAAGTGTGTAGAAAAATGCAAATAGATCCGAGGATGTCACCTTGCACAAAACTCAAATCCAAGTGGATCAAAGACCTCAACTTAAACCCAACCACTTTGAACTTGATAGAAAAGAAAGTGGGAAATACACTTCTACAAATTGGCAGAGGCCACCACTTCATAAAGATAACAGCAGGGGCAAGGGCACTAAGACCAACAATCAATAAGTGGGATATCCTGAAGCTAGAAAGCTTCCACAAAGCTAAGGACACTGTCAATAGGACAAAACGCCAGCCTACAGAATGAGAAAAGATTTTCACCAACCCTACAAGTGATACAGGACTGATTTCTAAGGTATATAAAGAGCTCAAGAATTTAGAGGCCAAAACCTTAAATAACCCAATCAAAAAATGGGGTACAGATCTAAAAAGGGAATTCTCAGCAGAGGAACTAGGACTGGCTAAAAGGCACCTGAAAAAGTACTCTTCATCTTTAGCCATCAGGGAAATGCAAATCAAAACAACTTAGAGATACCAACTAACACCTGTTAGATTGGCTAAGATAAAAGGCACAGATGAAAGCCTATGTTGGAGAGGATGCAGAGCAAGGGGAACACTTCTCTATTGTTGGTGGGATGGTAAGCTTGTTCAGCCACTTTGGAATGCAATATGGAGGTTTCTCAGAAAATTGAGAATCAATCTCCCCAAGGACCCAGCAATACCACTTCTGGGTGTATACCCTAAAGATGCACATTCACACTCCAAAGGTATTAGCTCAAATATGTTCATAGCAGCATTATTTCTAATAGCAAGAACCTGGAAACAACCTAGATGTCCCTCAACTGAAGAATGGATTAACAAACTGTGGTACATCTACACAATGCAATAGTACTCAGCAGTAAGAAAAAATGATATCCTAAAATTCGCAGGCAAATGGATGGATTTGGAGAATATCCTCCTGAGCGAGGTATCACAAACTCAGAGAGATAAGCAGGGGATGTACTCACTCACTAGTGGTCTCTAAACAAACAAACAAGAAAAAAAGTCAAACATGCCCAAGTGGCAGACCACAACCACTGAACAGCTTGGGATCAGAAACACCCTGGACTGACCCTTCAAACCCCACTCTAACTATAGGAACACCAGACTCACTCTTGAGGGAGGGGGGACAAAACTGTATTTGGCCAGGAGTGGAGACTGATCCAAGCATTATTGGGTCAGTGGGACCATAGGACTGTCTGCTCTCTGCCCAGGGAGGAGATGGGGAGTTGCAGAGAAGAAAATTGACCAGACGTGGTGGGAGGGGGAAGGGACCTTGAATAAGGATATACAGGGATAGAAAAAAATTCAGAGGGAAAGCTGAACACAAAGTAAATATATGTGTAGCAATCTTATTTGCATTACCACCCTTGATAATCCATGCTTATGATTCTTATCCTCCGTATAGTTATTTTTAACTTTTCTGCATTTTAGATACATTTTATTGTTTTTTGATAAATACAAAATGAAGAAGGAAAAAAAATAAAAATAAAAAAAGAGCTGAAAAAGAAACAAGGGAAACATTACTCTTCGTAATAGCTACAAATAGTATTAAATACCTTGGAGTAACTATAATCAAAGAAGTAACAGACCTATTTGACAAAAATTTTAAATCACTGAAGAAGGAAATTGAAGAGGATATCAGAAAATGGGAAGATCTCCCATGTTCCTGGATAGGTAGGATCAACATAGTAAAAATGGGAATTCTACCAAAGGCAATCTACAGATTCAATGCATTGCCCATCAAAATCCCAGAACAATATTTTTTAGACCTTGAGAGAACAATACTCAATTTCATTTGGAATAACAGCAAAACCAGGATTGCCAAAACAATTTTACTCAACAAAAGAACCTTAGGAAGTATCACCATCCTTGACTTCAAGTTATACTATAGAGCTACAGTAATAAAAACAGCCTGGTACTGGCATAAAAACAGACTTGTGGATCAATGGAATAGAATAGAGGATCAACACATTAACCAAAAAAAACCTATGAACACCTGATCTTTGACAAAGAGGCCCAAAACATTCAATGGAAAAATGAAAGTATATTTAACAAATGGTGTTGGCATAGCTGGATGGAAGTGTGTAGAAAAATGCAAATAGATGCAAGCCTGTCACCCTGCACAAAACTCGAATCCAAGTGGATCAAAGACCCCAACTTAAACCCAGCCACTTTGAACTTGATAGAAAAGAAAGTGGGAAATACACTTCTATGAATTGGCACAGGTGAGTACTTCCAAATATAGCACCAGTGGCACAGACACAAAGACCAAGAATCAATAAGTGGGATCCCTGAAGTTAGGAAGCTTCTGTAAAGCCAAGGACACTGTCAATAGGACAAAACGCCAACCTACAGAAGGGGAAAAGATTTTTACCAACCCTACAAGTGATAGAGGAATGATATCTAAGATACATAAAGAACTCAAGAATCTAGAGCCCAAAACCTTGAATAATCCAATCAAAAAATGGGGTTCAGATCTATAAAGGGAATTCTCAGCAGAAGAATTATAAATGGTGAAAGGTACCTGAAAAAGTGCTCATCATCTTTAGCCATCAGAGAAATGCAAATCAAAACAACTTTGAGATACCATCTAAATCCTGTTAGATTGGCTAAGATTAAAGGCACAGATAACAGCCTATGTTGGAGAGGATGCGGATCAAGGGGAACACTACTCCATTGTTTTTGGGAGTGTAAGCTTGTTCAGCCACTTTGGAATGCAGTATGGTGGTTTCTCAGAAAATTGATAATCTCCCCAAGGAGCCAGCAATACCACTTCTGGGTGTATACCCTAAAGATGCACATTCACACTCCAAAGGTATTAGCTCAACTATGTTCATAGCAGCATTATTTCTAATAGCAAGAACCTGGAAACAAGCTAAATGTCCCTCAACTGAAGAATGGATTAACAAACTGTGGTACATCTACACAATGGAATACTACTCAGCAGTAAGAAAAAATGATATCCTTAAATTTGCAGGCAAATGGATGGATTTGGAGAATATCCTCCTGAGCGAGGTATCACAAACTCAGAAAGATAAGCAGGGGATGTACTCACTCCTTAGTAGTCTCTAAACAAACAAACAAGAAAAAAAGTCAAACATGCCCAAGTGGCAAACCACAACCACTGAACACCTTGGGATCATAAACACCCTGGACTGACCCTTCGAACCCCACTCCAACTATAGGAACACCAGACTCACTCTTGAGGGAGGGGGGACAAAACTGTATTTGGCCAGGAGTGGAGACTGAACTAAGCATTATTGGGTGAGTGGGACCATAGGACTGTCTGCTCCCTGCCCAGAGAGGGGATGGCGAGTTGTGGAGAAGAAAAATGACCAGATGTGGTGGGAGAGGGAAGGGACCTTGAATAAGGATATACAGGGATGGAAAGAAAACTCAGAGGGAAAGCTGAACACAAAGTAAATATATGTGTAGCAATCTTATTTGCATTATCACCCTTGATAAGTCATGCTTATGATTTTTATTTTCTTTATAGTTATTGTTAACTTATCTGCATTTTAAATTCATTTTACTGTTTTTCTTTATAAGTACAAAATAAATAAAGAAAAAATGAAAAAAAAACAAATTGGAAAAAAAACAAAGGAAAGTGTGGCAATGAGCAAAGTGACACTGGAGAATTTTTATAGCAACTTTAGTGAACAACATGAAGAATGAGAAATGAAACAAAAGAAGTTAGAAAAAGTGATGGAAGAAGGCCTGAAAGATGAAGAGAAATGACTCAGGAGATCAGCACATGCTTGGAAGGAAATGCAGTTTCCTCTATTAAAGAGAACAAGTCTTAGACTGGAAGATTTAGGAGCATGTGGTGAGGTGGCGCTTGTTCAGAAGAAAGACACTGGGCATGTATATTCAATCAAAATTCTGCGCAAAACAGACATGCTTGAGAAGAAGGTTGGCCACCTTTGTGCAGAATGTGAAATTCTCATAGAGGAAGTTTGTGGGATGTGAAAATGTTCTATAGTTTTCAGGATAAGCTAAACCTCTCCCAATTGTTGGAGTTCCTGCCTGGAGAGATATGATGACGTTATTGACGAAAAAAGATACCTGACAGAGGAAGAGACTCAGTTTTATATAGCAGAAACAGTATTAGCCATAGACTCCATTCACCAGCTGGGATTCATCCATAGAGACATCAAACCAGACAACCTTCTCTTGGACAGAAAGGACCATGTGAAACTTTGTGATTTTGGACTTTGTACAGGCCTGGAAGAAGCCCATAGGACAGAATTTTGTAAGAACCTAAATCACAGTCTCTGCAGTGATTTCACTTCCTAGAACAAGAATTCCAAAAGGAAAGCATCTGCATTTGGTCTCCTAAAATTACACTGAATTGGCTACTGTGCCATCCACTTCTAAGGATTAAATACCATGAATAAATGAGAAAAAGAAAGGTTAAGTGACAGAAAATTTTGAAAGGTACAGAATTCTGGCACAAACTCCCAGTCCTGTCAAAAAGATTGAGGAGGGATTACATAAGCAAAGGGATCAAGATCATGATGGGGAAACCCACCGAGACAGTTGAGCTACTGTAAGCTCATGGGCTCTGGACTGACAGTTGTAAACTTGCATGGGACTGAACTAGGAACTCTGAATCTGGAAGAGAGTGTGTGGCTAGGGAAGATTGTAGGGCCTCTGGCAGTGAGATCAGGATTTATCTCAAGTGCATGAACTGGCTTTTTTGAGCTCATTCCCTATAGAGGGATACCTTGCTCAGCCTTCATATGGTGGATGGGTTTAGTCCTGTCTCAACTTGATATGCAGACTATATTGACTCCCTGTGGGAGTCCTTACCCTCTCTGCCAAGTGGATGAGGGGTAGGGTGGGGGAGAAGCTGGGGGTTAGTAGGAGGAGGGGAAGGGAGGGGAACTGTGGTTGGTATGCAAAATATTTTTTAAAAACTTTTAAATAAAGAAAAAAAAAAGGAGCCAGGACCAGGATGGCCAAGTGGTTAAGGTG
>PVIH01012704.1:0-62237 GCA_004025045.1 Sigmodon hispidus | reverse complement strand
TGGGCACTGCACCGCTTCACCCTGGGCACTGCACCACTTCACCCTGGGCACTTCACCACTTCACCCTGGGCACTGCACCACTTCACCTGGCAGCCCCTTCTTGGCTCCTCTGCTCCCTGAAGGCTCTTTCCAGTCTAAGCGTCACAGGAGAGTCCCTTCTTTCTCACAGTCTATGTCCAGACATTTTACCACCCTGTCATTACCTCAGCCCCAAAAGTCCAGCTCAGAAGAGGGAAGCGTGGACTGGGCAGAAACTGAGTTCAAGTGAAAGCCAGTCTCTCCCCAGAGGGCAGACTCTCTGGGGCACAGGCAAGCTCTAATTAGGTGTGTCCAGAAACCATCTGACATCAAGGAATAAGAAAATGACAACAATATTTTCAGTGGGCTTTGGCATCTGGAACATTGTTTTGTGTGACCATGTTTCCTCAAAGCTCTGACGGTAGTGGACAGCTGAGATAATGAGGGTTATTACAGAGTTTGGAGGCGAGCTCACAAGCATCCAAGCCTGGGCAAGGAGACAGTCTTTATTTTTCCCATTTGTATCCATCTCTTCCACCCAGGAGTGGGTTTCTGATACTCACACACTCTTTGTTTTAAACATCCAGGGATCACTCCAGCAGAGCAGACGGTCCTTCAGTGTGTCCCAGAGACGCATTCATTCACCAATAAAGTTTCTCTACTCTCTAGCCTCAAAGCTCACACTGCACACACAGCAGTGATGCGAACACATTCTTGACTTCAGTAACTTATGGTTAGTGATGGTTAAAGAGAAAACAAATTCAAAGGATTGTAGGGCTGGGATTTTCTAGGATAGAAAGGTGATTAATTGCACCTCAATGGGGAAGTGTGGTCTTTGGTCTGTGTTATCAAAACCAAGGGTTTGTGTGGCTTTGCTGTAGTGGGTGTGGCTTTGTTAGAGGAAGTATGTTATTGTTGAGGTGGGCTTTGAGGTTTCCTGTGCTTAAGATACTGCCCAGTGTGTCAGTCAACTTCCTGTTGCCTGACTCTCAGCTCCTTAGCCAGCACCATGTCGGCCTGCACACTACCATGCTCCCCATCATGATAATAAAAGACTGAACCTCTTAAACTATAAGCAAGCCATTTCAGTAATATGTTTTCTTTATAAGAGTAGCTGTGGTCATGGTGTCTCTTCAAAGTATTAAAAACCCTAAGATACTATTGTAATTAATAACCACTGAACACACCTCTAGGTCAAGGTGAGAGTATCTAAGAATGGGTGAGTATGTGCATGTGTGTTTTTGCTTTCTCTTCAATGCTGGGACATGAATTTAGGGCTTGGCTTGTGCTTGACAAGTTCTCTACCACTAATCTGCATTTCCAACACACACATTTATTTGTACCCATGTATCACCAATCCTAATGAATGTCCAATAGGTTAATGTACAGCTGAATGTTGTAAAACACAGGCCATGGCTTTTATTTGCTACATGCTCCAAAGTTGTTACCTTGTGCATAATAAACATCCCATCTCCATTTTATTCTTTCATGCACTTAGCATTTATTAGGGGTCTTCTAAGGGTCAGGCATTCCAGGTCCCAAGAATATATCACTGAATGCACCAGACACATGCCCCTGCCCCATAGAGCTGACATCTTTGTGGGATTTATATCCATTCTTAAATAATCCATTTTGAGAATTCCACTTGGGGTGTGTGTGTGTGTGTGTGTGTGTGTGTGTGTGTGTGTGTGTAGAAGGAGGAGGAGGAGGAGGAAGTAAGTGAACAGAATCTTATATCAGTGGACAGTAGCATTTCAGCATAGCAACAGGGCTTCTGGGTTATTAGTCAGAAGACTGTATTTAGCTCTGGTTGTAAAAATCCCCTTTGCTATTTTTGACCCTAGGTTTTTTTTTTTTCTTTTTGTTTCTAATGTTTTATGTAATGTTGTTAAATTTTATGAGTTTGAAAGTACCAGCTGAATAAAGAATTGGTCTGTTACTCCAGGATATACAACAGGTGTTTGTTTATCTATGATCAATTTACATACATTGAAAGACACAAATCTCATAGATTCATTAATTTAATATTTGTTTACTTAGGCCATGCTGTGCCTGCCAGGAAAGTGTTCTGCAAATGAGTCATACCCCCAGCCTGTGTTTACATTTTAAGTACATTTTTAAGCAGCTACAGTGCCCAAGCAGAATAGAATTACATATTGTGTTCAGAGCGATGATCCCCTACTCTGCAGGATGCTGAATCGGTAAGAGGAGATTTAATTATGTTCATTAGGCTACTTATTAAAGCAAGAAAATGGACTGAGGCAATTTAGAGATTTCAGACAAAAAGTGTCTTCTCATTAACCCATAGTTAATCAGAAACCCAATTAACCAATGTGCTCCAGGATTTCACTCCTTCCAGACTTACTTATTCTTCTTTACAACCGTGACCAAATCACTGGTCCAGATCCCGCCATCTCACATTTACACCATGAAAATCAATGGATTACTTTGCCCCTAACAGTATATAAAAGCTTCCAGAGAGAAACAATGACCTAAAAAACTGGGAATTGTTCTGCTTAGAAACAGACACAGCTGGCACATAGGGTCTGTGTTTTTCTTTAGAAACACTCTAGCAGTAAGTAGCATATTGGGTGTCCTAGTTAGAGTTACTATTGCTGTGATGAATAGCAAAAACAATCTGAGGAGGAAAGAATTTATTTGGCTCACACTTCTACGTCATAGTTTATCACTGAAGGAAATGAGAACAGGAGCTCAAGCAGGGCAGGATCCTGGAGGCAGAAGTTAATGCAGAGGCCATGGAGGGGTGCTGCTTACTAGCTTGCTCATCATGACTTGCTCAGCCTCACTTTTAATAGAACCCAGGGCTACCAGCCCAGGGATGGCACCACCCGCAATGGGCTGGGCCCACCCCCATCAACCACTAATTAAGTAAATGCCTAACAGGCATGCCTGTCACGACCCCTCGTCCCGCAAGGAAGACGTGACACCAGCTCTTCTTTCTGCAGTTTACTCAGGAACCTTGAATTCTGACTTCTGACTTACTTACGATGGGGGCTGACTGACTTACTACATCTTCTCTCATTCTGCTTCTGGGGAAAACTCACCCGCAGCCTACATAGTTTCTGGGGCAGCCAACCCCAATGCCATGTGGGCACCACCCGTAGGTCCAGGTACGCGGAAGCAAGCCAGATCCTCAGCCTAGCCATATATGGGAATGTTTGTCACTGAGAGCACTCACCCTGTGGAAGGTGGAGGGCGGAAGCCAGCGCCATCTTTAAGGCGCGGCTGCAGGCAGCTTTCCACACCTGCCTACAGATCTCAATGCAGGTTTCCCCTTCTCACATGACTCTAGCATATGTCAAATTGACATAAAACTAGCTAGCACCATGAGTGTATGCAAAAATGAGTTAAATGGTTATTTTCCAAGTGTGGTTTTATTTTAAGGTGGCATGCAAAATGGGGTCATGTTGAGCATTTTCATACCTGAGTGTAACATAATTGACTCATACTCCTCTCTGTAGATGATCCTCCTCCTGCTCCCAAGAATCCCTTTGCCTTCAGGTTCATCATTTCCCCCTTCATCTCCTACACATCTGAGAGAAAAACGTGGTAATTATCTTTCTGTTTGGCTTATATTGCTTAACATGGTGATCTCTAGTTCTAGCTATCTTCCTGAAAATAACAGTTTCACTCTTTTTTATGACTAATAATACTTCATGAAGTTTATATATCACATCTGTTGACAGAATCTTAGCCTCATTCCATGACTTTGCTATTGTGACTAACACTGTAATGAACAGAGTGTGCTTGGTACTTCTGTGATTCTTGGGGGCATATGCTCAGAACTGACATTGCAGCCATCTTTGCTAGGGTTAATAACAACCTTTTGTCCCCATGCTGTTTGCCTTCCTCACTTATGCTAGAGGGTGGGGCTCCCATGACCAGCCTTGGGGGCTAACCACCAAACTTGACCAAGATTTAACTCCAAGGCAGAGAGTCACTGCCTATGGTTGCTCAGCTACAGTGACTGCTGCCTTGATCATTCTGATCCAATGGATATAATTATTTGTTATCTTTTAGAGGGGTTGATTAGAAATTATCATTGGTTAAGATCAAGGAAAAAACTTACTGCTAGTTTTAGATGCTTCATGTTAATCGTATGTTGCTATGGTGTAAACATGTTTCTGTTCTTGTTTAAAATATCGTAGCCATACAATATCTTCTAGACTACTGAAGGAAACCACAGGAAATATTTTGGTAAAAGTTTTTGTGTTGTCCAGAAAATCAGAGAGAAGGCAGAATAATAATAATAAAGACAGACAAAGGGAAAGAAAAAAATTGTCTGAAGTAAAGATGCTTGAGTAATCAGAGGGACAGACTGAAGGTATATAGAATGTTGTAGAAGGCCAGAGGTGACATGGACTATTTGCTGTCGTCTCACATGCCTATAGATACTGAATTTAAAAAGAAACTATAAAATAAGTTAAACGTTTATTCATATTGGGTTAATTCTGTTTAGTTTTCTTCATTTTAAAAATAGCTGATGAATCTTCACTGAAAAATATTTATGATATATGTGTGGTTATGTGAACATGTATGTGACATAGACTTACCTCTGTGTGAATGTAAGCCAACTTTAACTGTATATGTGTGGATGTCACTTGAATCCAACTCCGTGTATGTGTGAATGTAACTATTGTTGAGAAAAACATGTTTAGGTTAAGGAGTATATTTCTTAGTCTGAATGAGCTCTCTGGTCCTTGCATCTTCTTCCAGACAAAGGAAGCAGCAAACCTCAAGTATTTTGATTAGAAAACAATGCTTGTCTAATAAGATGTTAAAGCTGCACCCTGTTCTGACAGCTAAACTTGGGAATTTAAGAGTCAGCCAGGTGATGATTGTTTTAAAGATAGGAAGGGTTTGGAACAGCATCAGAGCCCATGAGTTCCCACCCTCTTGGGGTTAAAATAACATTTTTACAAGGGTAATCTAGCATGTCAGATGTTTGCACTAAAATTTATAATAGTGACAAAACTTCAGTTGTGAAATTGCAATAAAAATCTATAATAGGGAGGTTTTACTACTATGTAGGGAATTATATTAAAAGGTCAAAACACTGGCAAAGTTGAAAACCAAGGGCCTAGAAAATATCTCTCCCTACTCAAGGTCCATCTATTCAGGTTTAAGAATAGATGTCTAGACTCCTTGTCTTAGATAACTTTGTTAAACTTAAGCTATTTAGATAAACTGAGCCACATGAAAGTTTTTATTTTGGGGGGGCTGGAGAGATGACTAAGAGGTTAAGAGTACTGACTGTTCTTCCAGAGGTCCTGAGTTCAATTCCCAGTAACCACATGGTGACTCACAATCATTTGTAATGATATCTGGCACCCTCTTCTGTACACTGTATACATAATAAATAATTTTTTAAAAAGTTTTTATTTTTGGTACTAAGAAAGGTTTCAATTCAATATCATTATTTTTAGGGCTAAACATGACAGAAATAAATTGTAAAGTTCTAGTCTTATAATAGCTGCTAACATATTAAAGGCTGTTAGGAAACACAAGTAGGCAGTCATCCTTAAATAATCAGACTTCTTTAATTGTAGCCATGCTAAGTACTGGTGTAATTAATTACAAGGATGGGCTGTGTTTAGTTCAGGCATATGTTTTCATGGCTGAGCTTACAGTGAGTAACTAGAAACAAAGTTTGTCTGTTCAGATTTACCTGTACAGTCTTCATATTTCAGAGATCTGTAGAATATGGCATTTTAAATGTCTATTTAAAAGCTTATTATATCAGACAGAGACTCCCAGATCATAACAGTGGCCCAAGGTCTCTGAAGAAGATTATGAGGCACCAGGATGTCTTAATATGGATTGTGGCTGTGCACATTGTTGGTTTTGCACATGAGAAGAGACACACACTCACACTATCAAGGCCACACGAGGGTTTATTTAAGAGAGTTCCCAGGTGGGTACAGAAACAGAGAAGCAGGACAGGAGGAGAGAGCAACCAAAACATGGCGTTTCTTTTTAAGAGAAGGGATGTGGATAGGTTTATGCGGCCACACCTAGGGGGCGTGCGTGCCTCCATATGAGGTGTATCCCACCGGAGCCATGTTGGCTCACCCATGTGGAGTGCCAGGAATACTTACATGTCACCGTTTTTTTTATTATAAAAAGAAAACCAGGTTTATGGAGGGGCAAGGGGAAAATGATTTGGGACGATGGATCTCTCAAGGCTGCTTCAAGCTGTCTTAAGGGGGAAGTTTGTCTTTTCAGGGAATTGTATTTTTGACGGTTGGTCTGTTGGATTTTGCCTTGTCATTTTCTGCACTCTGGATGAGCCTAAGCCATGGAATAGTAAACTTTGATTTTCTGGAGCTCAGAGCCTTTTGTTTGTCATCGTCTTGACTTTGGGTCTGAGAAGCAGGCTGGAATGGAAAACTCAGAGACCAGGGATTTTAGAGAAATGTGTCTAGCGACACAAGGATTTTGGATGTTTTATACTTGGTGGTCCACCTGGGAGACTGGAAGGGCTGGAACTGACAGGTTTAAGCAGATAGCAAGGTAAATAGAGGCGGCTAGAGCAGCTGGCAGAGTCTGGATTCAAGCGAAATGTGACTAAAAGTTAAAACATCTCTTTTTTATTAGTGGCATGGAGTAGGTTGGCTTGACCAGAAATGAGTGAGTGATAGTCAAAACTCTGAAAACATAATTAGGTGGCAGTGTCTGATGAAGCCGGAATTATTTCCTTTTCACCCTGACAATGGAGAGGCTAGAAAGAGAGGTGAGGCCCCAAAGCTCCTGCAGGACTGAGTATGTGGCTTTCAGTGTCCACGAGGACATGGACTGCCCTGATACCATTATGACTACTCAAGGCTCCCTCTTTGCAATGAGGGTGGTCTGCTTAGGGAAGCCTCGGCAGTGCCAATTGCCCATGGCCAGGCCTTAGATCAGTTGGGAGTGGTCTCTGTGTAATGTCTCCCTGCAACGTGGGTCTTTGAGACACTCACTTAGACCAGCATTCCCTTGATGGTGCCCTGGACAAGGCCTAAACTGCCTCTGTGAGGCTAGGCAAGAGCAAGGCTGTAGCTGGCCAGACAGCTTTTGCCAGCAGGCGGTATCTTTCCTGTGATACACCTTAAAGCCAACTTTTGCCTGTGGAGTCTGCCTGAGGTCCCCTCTCAAGGTCTAAGTTTTAGCTCTGATATCAGGGTAAAAAAACAGATCATGCACTCAGGGATCTAGTATACTGTGAGAGTGTATTTGTGAGACATTTAAAAACCTGATGAATTTTATCTGCATGAGTTTTGTCTGTTTCCAAACTCACCTTTACTCTATAGCCTAATTTTTTTTTTTTTTAACCTGAGAAAGTTTTGACAGAGGAAACTAGGTGTAAACTTTTATTATCTTATCTATGGCAGTCAATTTTTGTAGAGGGAGAACTGGATTCATGTGGCTAGAAACAGAAGCACAGAAAGCCAGAAGGGAAAGTTTAGAGTTGAGATATGAAAAGAAATAGGAAAACACTTAAGAACAAAGAGCTGGGAGAGAAGGTTTAGAGCTGAGATATGGAGACATAGGGTTAAGATCAACAAGCTGGGAGAGAAGGTTTAGTGCTGAGATATGTAAAGAGATAGAAAAAGATAGGAAAAAACCTTTTCTATCTGCCCATGCACTTGCAAAAGTTAGCTCTCATAAAATATCAGGGTTTGTGAGCCGTTAGGCGGCTATCTTGAGTAATGTAAGGCGTAATTAGGCCATTTTTGTGTAAAAAACAGATAAGCTTGGTGGTATCTAGATAAGGCAAAAAGCTAAGCAGCCTTAGAGTCTCCAACAACTATCTTAAAGGTAAGGATGGAGAAATACTTTTCACTGGCTTATTTCTCATTATCAAGACCTTAGGAGGTCAGGGATGCCATGCCTGGGTTGTCACCTGGTTGAACGATCCCACAGTGAAGCACGACCACACTGGAAGAGTTCATCAACTGCCAGGGTAGCCCAACTGGACAATGCCCAAGATTACGCAAATGCCCTAAGCTCCCATCAAAGCAAAGGGGAAGCTCCAAGGAGGTACACCCCACTAACAATGGGTGCCAAGAACCCGTCGACCCCAGCACCACGTGTCTGCGCTCTATCCATGGCCACAGTGTCCGGAGCCATAAGTATTCCTGGCATTCCACATGGTTGAGCCAACATGGCTCCGGTGGGTTGCACCTCATACAGAGGCATGCCCCTGGGCATGGCTGAGTAAGCCCCAGCACCACTGAGTACAGAAGCACCTCCCTAGACGCATCCAGAGGCACGTCCCTAAACGTGACTACGCAAACCCATGTACACCCCTTCTCTTAAAAAGAGACGCCATGTTTTGGTTGCTCTCTCCTGTCCTGCTTCTCTGCTGTACCTGCCTGTGAACTCTCTTAAATAAACCCTCGTGTGGCCTTGGTAGTGTGAGTGTGTGTCTCTCCTTACAGACATGGACAAGATGCCCTAGTGCAATGCCTGCCACCAGGACCTGGCCCAGACTGTGGACAAGCAACAGGAGATCAGAGAATTGATTGCACCCTTTTGCCTAGACAAGGTAAATTTAGTCTTCTTCTCTATGTTCCTCAATAGCGAAAAAATTTCCTGCCTCATGTGCCTGGCAGATGAAGATCAATGCTGTTCTGATACTTCTGCCTCCCACAATGTGGAGACCCAGGTATAGTTAACTAGATATGGTTAACTGGGTATGGACTGGTCTCTCATTTTTTAATAGATTTGAAGTTGCTTCACTCATACATAATTTATTCTTCTCAGATCTCTGCAAGTATTGATGGCTAGGCTAGATATAACTTTGTCAGCTTGTCAGCATCAGACAACCAGATTCATCTGTAAGACAATAGCCAGCTTGCTAGCTCATTATATATATAAAGCCTCGCTTTTTCTAAAGCTACTAGGTCTCTTGAGAGATTAGTAATACTAATATATCTAAAACTCTTATTTTTTTTGTAATTTGTATAAGCTCCAGGGAATTAAGAGTCATAAAATTTAAATCTACTTCACAAAGGTCAAAGGGACTTCAGATAAGTACAGCCTAAGTTTTCCCCATCTATTTATTCCTGAGGATGGTATTTTTCCCTCTCCTGGTCTTGGCACTACTGCTCTTCCCAATTACTGAGACCATAGATCTAAAAGTTACAGATGCATACATAAAGTTTAACTTCTGTTCCTAGTTTTAACTTGTTTCAACAGATTTCCACTTGGCTAACATATACAACCTTTTCCAAAGGACTGTGAGCTCTGGATTTCCTGAAAGTTGATATAGACTAGTCCAACCAACATAATTTGTTTCTTATCTTCACAACTGGGTCAGATAACTACATGCTACTGACAAATGTTCCATTGCCCAGCCTTTTACTAGCCTTTCAGCCTTATTGGACCCTGATAACAATGCCCCAGTGTCAGCTTGAAGCAGTTACAGAAGAGAAAACATCATTCTTTGTTCCCTGTCCATATTAGCTTGAAATACTGAGTTAAAAATAAAATTTCTGGCATAGGAGACAAAATGACTACCTATAATATCCTTTAACATACAGAAAAGTAGACTCTTGACCTTATGAAATCCTCAACCAAGATATAGAAGAGGGATGCCTTCCACAGAGAGTCTAGTCCACCAAGGCAGACACTAACACCCGTGATTGGGTGTCCCTAAATTACTAGAAAAGGAAGGACTGAAAGAGCAGAACCAACACCAGCCTGAGAGCAGTGGGTAAGAGTACTGGCTGTTCAAGTATGAGAGCCTGAACTGAAATTCCAAGCATTCATATAAAAAGCTGGGCATGACCATGTTTGCCTGCACCTTAGCATTGATGTGTAGAGAAAGGCAGATTCTGGGGCCTCACCCAAGCAAAAACACTGGGTGTCAGCACACACTCCTGTAACCCCAGTGTTGTGGGGCAGAGACAGAGGGATCCTTGGAGCTCTCTGGCCAACCAGCCTACTCCAAATAGCAAGTTACAGCTTCAGTGAGAGGCTAAGACAGAACATGACTGAGGAAGACACCCAACATCCTTCATTGGTTTCCATATGCACATGCAAGGATGCATGCACCAGCACAGGTGCACGCACACACAATTAAAAATAGGCTTGCAATCTCAGCAGTAGGAACATAGGGGCAGTAGACTCAGAAGTTGAAGGTCATCCTCAGCTATATAGTAAATCTGAGGCCAATCAGGCATACAATAAAACAAAGAAAACACTCAAGTGTGGGAAAGCCCTACTACTGGAACACTGGAGACACCATCATTCTCATGTTTAATACTCCATTATTCTTATAAGCCAAGCTATGGAAGCAACCCAAATGCCAATCATAGGATAAACGGCTAAACAATTCAATCAACCCAGACAAACAAAACAAAAACCTGTGGTATCAACACACTGTGGAATACTGTTCAGCTACAAAAGGATCAAATCTTGTCTTTTGCAACATGTGTGGGCCTGGAGGCCTCTGATCCATCCTGAGTTGATTATTGTGTACAAAGAGCAAAGGACCTGATTTTATTTTTCTTCAAGTGATAGATATGCAGAATGTATAATGAATTCAAAAGCTGAACACCAGGGGCTGGAGAGAGGGCTCAGTGATCAAGAATATTGTCTGCTCTTCCAGAGGACCTGAGTTCAACTCTCAACTCCCCATTATTCAGCTCACAACTAACTATAATTCTAGCTCCAGGATATCTGATGCTCTTTTCTGGCCTCTACAAGGACATGTACATATACGTGCGTGCGCACGCGTGTGCGCGCACGCACACACACACACAGAGAGAGAGAGAGAGAGAGAGAGAGAGAGAGAGAGAGAGAGAGAATACACAGACACATATACATACATTAGGTAAAATAAATACATATACCTAAAAAGTAGTAAAAATAATTCTTGAAATACCCTCATTGACCTTCACTTCATACAGTTAGGATGGCTATTATCAAAGAAACAGTAAAACTCAATAAGAACAATGTTACAGAGAACATAAGTTACAACAGTCGTAAGAACAAGATGGAAATTCTCACAAAGCTGTAGAAATCAATGACTTTGCTACTTGTGGTGGGAATGTTTGTCTGTATGCTGTGAATATCATTCTGTAAATAAAGAAACTGTTTTGGCCTGTGGTGAGCACCGTAACAGTAGGCAGGAAATCAGAAACAGGTAGAGAAGGGCAGAGTTAAGAGAGTCTTGATTCAGTTGACAAGGAAGAAGCATGTAGGAATACAGGTGAGCCATGGGCCATAGCTATGTGGCCAGGTAGATTAATGGAAATGGGTTGAATTAAGATGAAGGAGCTAGCTAGCAATGTGCCTGAAACATAGGGCAAACAGGATGAAATTAATATAAGTGCCTGAGTCATTTTTTTGGGGGGGGAATCAGCCATGGACAGGTCAGTCCTCTAGCCCAGACCAGGTCAGAAGTCCCGAGAAATAGATAACGTCCCAATCTGGGGTCCCAAACTCCTGCATAAAACCTGAGAAAACTTAAAAAACATTCTAGAGCACAGAAACGGAGCCAAAACAGCTTTCGAATTGTATATCTGAATTGAGTCATGGTACAGAGATGCCACGGTGTTCAGAGTTGAATTTAAAAATGGTGCATCTGTGATAGGCAGCTTAGGGCCAATTCCGGGAAGTCAGAAGATTTGGTATAAGCAACAAGTTGCATGTGATTGATTTAAAGTTTCTATTTATATTAAAGAAAAGGGGAACAGAGTCAAAGGCGGGTTTTTGGTAGCAGCATTTCCTTGGGTCCACTTTGTTTGCTGGCAGCAAGCAGAGACGCAACTCCTTTAAAAAACTTCCTGACTCAGTTTTATTGGCAAAAATTGTGTGGCTCTTTAAGAGCTGTGTGCCACTAAGAATTGAGAAAGTAAGCATGGGTTCAGCACCTCTGCCATGTTGAAAAGCCACCAAAAGGAGCAGGGTCAGCAATCAAAGCAGTACAAGCATTTTAAAAGCTCTTCTGGTTGGAAGATGATTAAGGACTCACAATAAAACAGATTCAGATGGAGAAAAACCTTTAAATGGGTTTAAATGTGTGTGAAAAAGAATACAGGGACTGGGAGAAAAAAAGGGGGTACAGAAAGCCTTTAAAAAAGAGAAATAGAGGAATAAAATAAAAAAAGCCATGTAAAAATGGCAAATACACAAAGAGTCTGGATTATAGATATTATTGTGTTTTCTTTGAATTTTTTAACTTTTAATGAGCTAACTACAGAAAGACATTTGATGTAAAGGCTGCTAAGTTAAACAAACATATATATTTTAAAGACATCTTAACTTTGAAATTTGGGTCTAAGGATATATTGCTTTGGAAAAGAGGTTCTGCTTTTGTTTCCACAGAAGATGAAAATCTATGGATTACTTCCAGGCAAATATGGCTTCATCTGCCAAAGCCATATGAAAATTCTTTGATGGGAAGATCAGTTTCCAGGATGCCAATTAAGATGATACAGCCTCAGGACCCCATGAGATTGCCAGCACCCCTTAATCATCAGGAAGCAGTAATGAGATGCTATACCCAAATTCCCAAAATATTACTTGTAAACATTTATTTTCATTATAAAAGGTTAATGGTCATAGTCAATCTCTTTTTTAAAAAGGGGGGAGAATATGATATAGAAATGATTTAAAAATATAGATGGATTTTGATTTATTGTTACAAATTTAAGGTCAATTTTGGTATGCTGTATGTGTTTTTCTACTCTTGTTTAAGGTATGATGTTTGTGTAACTCATTTAAAATTGTAATGTATGATTAAATGCAGATTAATAGCCATCTATGATAACCAAACTTATAGTTGTGTTAGTTAGGTTTTGTAGGTATACAAAGATATATTTCAGGGCTGGAGAGATGGTTCAGTGGTTGGGAGCATTGACTGTTCTTCTGGAGAACTTGAGTTTGATTCCCAGCATCCACATGGCAGCTAACAACTGTCTGTAATTCCAAGATCTGACACCCTTACATAGTTATACATGCAGGCAAAACACCAATTCACATAAAATAAAAATAAATATTAAAAAAGATATATTTCAATTAGATAGGTAGTCTTCAAACACTTCAAAGACCTGTGGAATAAATATGGCATTTAAAATATTTTAAGAACTTAGACTTTTCTGGACAGTGAGTGGGTCTGCTCCTGGCAGCACCAAGAGAATGTACTTCAAGAGAATGATGGGCATCAAAGAAACTTCATATGGAATTTACTCTGTGGAAACAGTTAGCCACTGGACAAGAAACTGTTATTGTATTGATTGCTTGACAGTATGCTGTATAAACAGAACATGCAGGTTCCATAGGAAAGTGACCTCTGAACTTTGGCAGAACAAGCCAAAATGGTCCTTCAGGTTCCTGCTCTGTAGAGAAAATTGCCAGACACCCTTCAGGACACAAGGAGAAGCAACTGACAAACTATGCCAGATTTCTTGCATCACTGAAAAGTATGCCAGAAACTCTGGGCCTAAAGGCTGAAGATGGATGCCCCAAAGTTACAAAGGAAATTTGGGTGACTGTCCAGGCAGACCTGTGTCATTTCTGTCATTTTTAGATTTTGGAAGTTGCTTGTACTTCCTGTTTACTTGGGTGATATATCCTTCTGTGGTCTTTGATGTAGTTGAAGATTTGAGAACTATAGGTATAGTTTGTTTTAAGATATTTTAAGAGGTATATCAGATATAAAACTTTAGATTCACAAGGATAAGGTAGTCACTAGAATATTTTCTTTAATTTTGTTACATACAAATAGACTAGATATTGTAACTGTAATTCTTGCTTGATAGCTGTTTTGTTACACGTAATTTTGCTATATTAAAATGGAAACTTTTCTTTTTGATTAGACAGAAAAGAGGAAGTGTGGTGGATTTGTTCATCTATATGCTATGAATATCATTCTGTAGTTAAGAGAGTCTGATCCAGCCACCAAGGAAGAAGCATGTAGGAATACAGGTAAGCCATGGGCCATGGCTATGTGGCCAGGTAGGTTAATGGAAATGGGTTAAATTAAGATAAAAGAACTAGCTAGCAATGTGCCTGAGACATAGGCAAAACAAGATTAAATTAATATAAGCGTCTGAGTCATTTTGGGGTGGAAAAACAGCCACGAACTTGTTGAACCTCTGGCACGGACGAGGTCAGAAACCCTGCGTAATAACTACTGGTGTAAGTTCAAAGATTATTACCCCAAAAACACTTCCTACCACCATGGTTATTGCTGAGGTAATTATGTCAAATGAAATGAGCCAGACATAAAATTACAACTACACTGCACTTAAAATCTTTTTGTGAAAACCATTAAGTTAATCATTTATAGAGTGAAATTGAATAATGATTACTGGTAACTGGGAAAAGAAGAGGAAACCGGGGAAGAGGAACAGAAATAAATTGAATAGGGCCTGTCAAATACAGGTAGGTCAGAACCATCAAGTACAGGTAGGTGAGGACCTTCAAGTACAGGTGGGTGAGGGCCTCACTCTGGTTTTTCGTAGCACAAGTGATGGTAGGTTAAAAAATATTAAATCTATTTAAAGTTGACTTTTTAAAAGATGAAATTTTAACATATGGAAATGACCAATGTTTGGGTCAACCAGATGCTCAGTGGGTCAAGGCACTGCTGCCATTCCTAATAACCTGAATTTGATCCTCAGGTCACACAAAATGGAAGGAGAACACCATCTCCCACAAATTGTCCTCCGACCTTCACATGCATACCCTGGCTCAAACATGCCCACACACATACACACAACAAATAAACAACGTAATAAAAATTTTAAAGAAATAACTTATGTTTGAAGAAAAGGAATTGTTTATTATGCTGATTTGGTTATTACCCATTGTATGTATTGAATTACCATAAAATACCATTTGTGCTCTATAAAGATACACAAATATTATGCAGCATAAAATATAGTTAATTTTCAAAAAGAAAAGAAAACAACCAGGCAGTTGGCAGATTTACATACACTTTATTATACATTCATCCCGGTGTGTTAACTTGGCTGAATCATTCAGCCTGTCATCGAAAGGAGTGTTTCCAGGCACAAACATCTGCAGTGTAAAATGGGAGGGGACCGCCGTGTGGAAGCCAATAAAAAAAGCGTAACATCCCAACACTCAAGATGCAGAGGTAGGTGAATCTCTGAGTTCAAGGCCAGCCTGGTCTACAGAGAAACTTTAAGATGGCCAGATCTACACAGAAAACACTGTCTTGAAACACAGGCACAACAAACAAACAAGCAAAACATGCTTAATTAAGCTAGATGTGGTGGCATATGCCTTTAATCCAAACAGAGGCAGGTGGATCTCTGAGTTCAAGGTCAGCCTGGTCTACAGAGCAAGTCCAAGGACAGCCAGAGCTACATAATGTGTGTATTTGTGTGTGTGTGTGTGTGTGTGTGTGTGTGTGTGTGTGTGAGAGAGAGAGAGAGAGAGAGAGAGAGAGAGAGAGAGAGAGAATTAAAAGAACCAGAGAGATGAGAGATGGTCCAGTGGTTAAGAGTATGTACTGGTCTTGCAGAGGATTTGGGTTCAGTCCACACTCATATCAGGCATCTTACAACTCCAATTCCAGTTCCAGGGGATAAGAGTCCTCTGGCTTCTGAGGGCACATGCACCCATGAGATACTCATAAATGCTTGTATCCTTACACACATACAAATAAAGGAAATCAAAAAATAAACATTAAACAGACTCACCCCACAACAAAAACAGTAATATAGTCACTCAGCCCTGTCCCACCAACATAAACCTATGTGTCATCATGCTGAAATACCACTAGAAAAGAACCTAATGTGTTAATGTCTGATTCGTGTACACATAAAAAGGAATTCTCTCCAATGTCTGACAGTGGGAACATGTCAGACTTTACTTAGAAAGCCAACCAAAACTTTAGTGGTACCACAGTCTAACACTAACCACAACAGTCATGCACTACAGGTTGAACTTCAAGACAGAGCTTGTTCGTGACATTGCACTTGGTCCCTTCCAAATTTATTCTAGTTTCACAATGTGGAGGATTGAGGTTTCAGATCTAGCACAGATCTTCAACCTCATGTCCTCTCCAGGGATTTGCCTTGAAATCACATACCCACGACTGAGGACTGTCGCCACCTAAACACATAGGGTATGCTGCCCCCTGCAGGACACACAGGCACCTGCAGCTCCTGGCTCTACTAAAGAACCCTCTTGCGCTGAGGGTAGCTCTAGAGTGTTTGTTTCTTTCCACTGAGTGGCACTGCTGTCCCAAGTGTCACTGTCCTGTTAGCAAAGGGCAGGAAAATCTTAGACACTGCAAAAACCAACCATAAAGGGGGTGGCGAGGGGGGGTAAATGAGAGGTAAGAGAAGGGGGAGGTTGAAGAAGAAAGCTAGCTGGTTTTCTACCCACACGGATTTCTTAGGCTCCCTAATCTGACACTTTCGATGAGAAAAACTCCTCGACTCCAAACAGACCATTTCTCGGGATGCATCCAACAGTTCGCAAACCTGGCTCCCCATACAACTGCCAGCGAAATTGTCTTACAAACTCTCAAACTGCATCCCAAGAAACTCTGTTTCCTAAATTTGGGGAGACACCTTGCCATCTCTATTTAAAATCTCTCCAGATGATCTTGATGTGTGACTTATAAAGAAATGCAAAAGCAGAGGCCATTTTAAGAAGCTTGGTCCCTGTGGGACTCTGTGAACACAGTTTCCTTTTCTCCATTCAGTAACAACTTGAAGAATTGCCCATATGCAGATCCGTTCTCTAGAAGACAGGCGCACAGCTATGGAGAATGCCCACTGTATTCCCTGGGGATCTGCTTGCTGAGCATAGTCTGTTCAGTTTCCTGTAGCCCATTTAGTGCAGTGGCCCTGTGACCCACCATGCCACTGATTCCAAGAACCAGCCAGTCACTGTCCTGCTGTGTGCTGGGCTTCCTAGGGAGGGAAATAGGTCAGAGTCTGGCTGTCCTCAGCATCATTCAGACCTGGGTTTGAGTCCTGACTTAACAATTGACTGCCTGTGGGATGACTTTAAATGTCTCCTAACATTTCCTAATCCTGGCTGCAGTAGGAGACAGTCACCTGCCTCAGAGGGTGCTGTAAGCCTCAAATGTGATCCTGGAGTGCCGTGAGCACCCTGGTTGCCTGTGGTGTCCAGTGTTAGCTCTTCCCAGCAGTGCGGACAGCCTTATGCTCTTGTGATGCCTGATCTTTGCAATGTCCCCATATTGTGACCTGAGCCCACTCTGCACGTGTTTCTTTATGCACTGCTTGGAGGACAGCTCCTTAGTCTCAGCACCAACATCCTGTGAAGAAAAGAAAGCAAAGAAGTGTGAGTCCTCCTGAGAATCAAGGCAGTATCATTTGATTTACCTATTCTCCTTCTCTCTCCAGGTCTGTCTGCAAAATCTGGCTCTTGGATAAGCTCATATGGTCACTGGGATCCCACTTCTCCAGAGTAGGACTTCAGATGCATGGACTCCAATGCATGTGGATGTGTCCAGTAAATCATGACTATGGAATTCTTCCCTCTAGCCTGCTAACAGCCTGCTGTTAACCACTCATTTTGTTTCCCATTTCTTTTCTTTTCATAAAAATATAACATACTGTTTATAACCTTGGCCATTTTAAGTGCTAAAAATCCACATAGCTGTGAAACAATTCTATTCCACTTATTTTTACCTCCAAACTATTCCCTTTCAGTATCTTAGTTCCTCTTGAAGTAAAAGTCAACATTTCAGCATCAGTCTCTGAGCACTTCTGGTCCACTGACTATCACCCACTGGTCCTATGGTGTTCTGCAGGTTTCATCAGCCACAGAAATACCTTCATCTCGTTGATCCCTGCCCAATTCTGCCAACTCCATTTTAACCTAGATCTTTATTTATTCCTCCTCTGTACAATGCAAGAGTTTTCCTAGAGATTTTCCTGCCTCGAGGGCTCTCACTTCGGTCTTCATTTTAACTGGGGTGGGGAGGAAGGCGTGACAGGGGTAAAAAAAAACAAACCAGGGCCTCCTCTGTTGTGGAATATTCCTTATACTCTGTGAAGATGGTCATTGTGATTGGTGTAATAAAAAGCTAAATGGCCAATACCTAGGTAGGAGGTATAGGCAGGACTAATGAACAGAGAGAGAAAGAGAGAGAGAGAGAGAGAGAGAGAGAGAGAGAGAGAGAGAGAGAGAGAGAGAGCGCAATGGGAGAGTCCCCAACCAGGAAGCAGGATGGGCAAAATGCAGATGAGGTAATGAGCTCATGGAAGAATATAGTTTTTAAAATGTGTGTTCATTTAAGTTGTAAGAGCTAGTTAGAAATAAGCCTAAGCAAAGGCTGGGCTTTCATAACTAATAATAAGTCTCTGTGTTATTTATGCTGAGCTGGTAGCCCAAAGAAAAATCCATCCACACTCATTAACTCTAATTAACTTTATCTATAAATGCTTTTTGTCATGATTTTTTTTAATAAATACTTTTATTGAAGCTAGGCGTGCCTGTAATCCCAACACTCAGACGGCTGAGGCAGAAGGAACAGGAAAGGTCAACACCAACCTAGTCTACACAGTGATCCAAGACTAGTCTGGGTACATGGCAAGACCGTGTCTCAAGGGGCTAGAGAAACTAACTGCTCAGGGATTAAAAGCGCTTTCTGTTCTTCCAGAGGACTTGAATTCTGTTCCCAGTACCACACAGTGGCTCACAAGCACCTGTAGTTTCAGTATAAATATGGTGCACATATACTTTTATAGAGCAACTTAATAGCATTATTATATATAATATAATATATAATAATATATTATAATATATAATTGTATATAAATTTAAAGTTTACTTATATTTCCTGTATGTGAGTGTTTTGCCTACATGGTTGCATATGCAGCAAATGAATGCCTAGTTCCACAGAGGCCAGAAGAGGGCAGCAGATAGCTTGGTGATGGAGTACTTCCTTAGCTTGTGCAAGACCCTGAGTTTGATACCAAATGCTACAAAGACAAATTCTCAGTGACACATCAGCTTGGCACACAAGCTTCTGTTTAACGTGCCCTAACTCATTCTTCAAATAGTTCTAATAGGCATGGGGTGACTTCAGGGATGTGACCAAAATAAAGTGCCATTGCTATGTTAAAAAAAAAAAAAAAAAAAAAAAAAAAAAACATGAAAAACACACATCTCCATAATACCACAATGACACAGCTTTGACTGGGGCTCCCATTTATAAAAATGTCCTTCCAAGACTTAGATAATAGACACACAAACGTATTGATACAAATGGCTCTCACAAAAGCCTGATCTGGTGGCGCACACCTTTAAATCCCAGCACTGACAAGGCAGAAGCAGAGGGAATCTCTGTAGCCAGCCTGGTCTACACACCAAGTGTCAGAATAGCCAGGACTAAATAGAGAGACCCTGCCCTGTCTCAAACAACAATAGCAATAACAGAAAAGAAAAACATTCTCACGTGTCTAATTGTTTTAATTGTAAATATAATGGAAATATAGTTCTTTTTGGAAATGATAGATCCAAACTTCTAGAAAATTTTTGCAGTCTACAGCTTCTGCCCTTGGCAAAATCACTCGTATCTTTCACCTGAATGACAGCAGAGCCTACCTGTGTGGTGCTCCCTGCTCCTGAACCACTGTGAGCCTGCCTCCATGGTCCTCTGTAGTGGGATTACACTGGTAATGTAAATATTTGTCCCACCTATGGGTTTAATAAAAGCTGATTGGCCAAAGGCAAACAGGAAGTGTGGGCAGGGCTACCAGGCTAAGAAAACTCAGGAACATCTCAGAGCAGACACAGATGTCAGAGTCACCAGAGCTGGCAGGAGATGGAGAGGACATGCTGCTCTGAGAGAAGGTACCAAGTGCAGCTGAACAAGATGGATTAGATTGAGAGCAAGCACTAGCAAATTATATGCCTGGGCCCTAGGTAAATCAGCATAAAAATAATATACACCTGTGTGTGATTATTTGCGGCAAAGCGGGACCCAGGGTGAGGTTAAACCTTTGGTCCAGGCCCAGAAAGTCCAGGCCAGAGCCATTTACAACCAATGGCTCTTCAACGTGGGTGATATACACCCACATAAAGCTTGAGAAAAATTTAAAAATGGTTCTAGATCACAGAATGAAAGACAAAAACAGTTTTTGAGTTGTGTGTCTCACATGAGCCACGATACAAAGACACCTTGGTGAGGTGTGTGGACTTGAATTTCAAAATGGTGGGTTCGTGGCAGGCAGCTTAAACCACTACTGGTTCCTAAAGTCTCAGAGAAAACTCAGTATAAGAAACAAGCTGCCTGTGGTGGATTTAAGGTTTCTGTTCTCACAAGCAAAAGGGAACAGAGTCAAAGATTGATTTGTGGTAGTAACAGCATTTTCTTGGATCAACTCTCTTTGCTTGAGGCAAGCAGAGGTGTGGCTTTTTAAAGTGAGACTTGCCTGATTCAGCCTTAGAGGCAAAACACTTGTCTTTTAAGAGGTTTTGCTGTCCAATACTTAAATAGAGTTAATGAGCAGCAGATGACAGTGATTTACTTGATGATTATATAGACCCTAAAATTCCCCAGAGTGGTAATTGTGGGTCCTACCCATACCTCAGCTAAAAAGCTAAACTTCAGATATACTGGGAGCTGGGTGGAGCCAGCCAGCTACCCTAGTAACACTTTTAATCCTTAGCACCACACTTTGGAAGATTAAAGGTGTGAACAGAAACATAAAGTCATAAAGGGAGCTGGGTGGAGTCAGCCACCCTAGTGAAGCCTTTCATCCTTAAATTAAACTTTGGCAGATTAAAGGTGTGTAGAAACAGAAAGAAATAGAAACAGCTGGGTAGGTCAGCCACCCTAGCCAAGCAAAAGGTAGTCAGAAACAGAAAAGATAAGAGATACACAATAGAGATAGATATTTTTTTTTTTAAAAAAAAAAAAACAAAACCTGTAAATGGTTTAGGGTATGTTTAAAATATATGTAGGCTTGAATGAGAAAATAAAAAAAAAGATCAGAGAAAGTCCTTAAAAAAAAGAAATAGAGTAAAAATAGATAGTAATAAGCCATGTAAAAATGGAAAATACAAAGTGTATGGATAATGTATGTTATTGTCTTGTCTTTAAGTTTTTTGACTATAAAGGAAGTAGTAAAAGCTACTAAAAGCCATTTGAATATAAGTGCTGTTGTATTAATCCAACCTACATATTTGGTAAATGAGTTGACATTAAAATTGAAGTCCAAAGATATGCTACTTTGGAGAAGAGGTTTTCTTTTTATTTCTACAGAAAATGAGAAGCTGTGGATTTATTCCCAGTTAAAGAAAATAAGGTTTGATCAAGGAAGACCCCTCCTGAAAAGTCTCTAATGGAAATGGATGACTCAGATGATTCAGCATTTCAGAGCACCTCTGCTGCAGTTTCCACTGAGATCTTCTTCTAAAACAACTTAAAGGATACTGACTAAGATGATCCAGCCTTACAGACTATTCCACTAAAGACTTATCCATAATCTTACAATTTTCTTTGGATCCCCATGGGATTGCCAATGCCCCCATTCAGCAGGAAGTAGCCTAGAGGACTATGCCCACATTCCCCAAAAATGGATTATGGATGTTTGTGTTGGTTATAAGTTGTTATAGGTAATGAGAGAAAAAAGATATTAGATTTGAGGATCTTCTTGTTTTAAAAAGAGAAAAAGAGGAAATGTAGTGGAATTATGCTAGTAATGTAAATATTTATCCCACCTATGGGTTTAATAAAAGCTGATTGGCCAAAGGCAAACAGAAAGTGTGGGCAGGGCTACCAGGCTAAGAAAACTCAGGAACATCTCAGAGCAGAGACAGATGCCAGACACAGGTACCAGAGTCACCAGAGCTGCCAGGAGATGCAGAGGAAATGCTGCTCTGAGAAAAGGTACCAAGATACATGAGTGAACAAGATGGGTTGAGTTCAGATGAAGAAGCTAGCAAATTACATGCCTGGGTCCTAAGTCAATCAGCATAAAAATAATATAAGCCTGTATGTGATTATTTCAGGCAAAACCAGGGCTGAGAGTGGGTCTGAACCTCTGGTCCAGGACTGGAAAGTCTGGGATAGAACCTTTAACAACAGTCCTCCCTGCTCGTGGACCACTGTAAGCCTACCTGTGTGGTCCTCCCTGCTCCTGGACCACTGTAAGCCTACCTGTGTGGTCCTCCCTGCTCCTGGACCACTGTAAGCCTACCTGTGTGGTCCTCCCTGCTCCTGGACCACTGTAAGCCTACCTGCATGGTCCTCCCTGCTCCTGCATGGTCCTCCCTGCTCCTGGACCACTGTAAGACTGCCTGTGTAGTCCTCCCTGCTCCTGGACCACTGTAAGCCTACCTGCATGGTCCTCCCTGCTCCTGGACCACTGTAAGCCTACCTTCATGGTCCTCCCTGCTCCTGGACCACTGTAAGCCTGCCTGTGTGGTCCTCCTGATCCTGTCTCATGAGCCTTTTAATCCCTTCTTTGCACAGCAACCACAACACATGTTGCTGAATACAATCCATGCCATCAAACCTCCCTGTTTAAAACCCTCCTGCCGCTGCCAAGTGCTTTGAAAACAAAACCTAAGAATCCAGAAGGTTCTTCATGTCTCTGGAGTTGCTGTGCTTCACATACAGCCCTTTTTCTTTTCATCACTTTTACTCGCTGGAAAAGTTCTATTCTGGAAAGGAATCTAACCTTCTCCCCAGAATACTTGCCGTCCTTCCCCTTGAAGTCCCCTTGGTCCTCACTGGAACTATCAAGTTAACCTTTTGCAGTCAGTAAAAATACCTTAGCCTTCCAAGTTGTGGCTCTCAGGAGCCTAATTACTGTTCCTTTCCATTCCTTGTCAAAGTTTTCTGTGAAGCCCAGCAGTCATGTGAATATCCTGCTTGAACTAATGGCCATGCAAGAAAGACTCCACTTCTAAGTATCCATCTCTTTCTTTCTTTCTTTTTACATCACTACACATTTTTGGGGGGAGGGGGGGTGGGGTAAATTCTTACTATGTAGTAATGAGTTCTTGATTGGCCTAGAACTTGCTCTGTAGACCAGGCTAGTCTGGAACTCACAGAGATCTGCCTGTTTCTGTCTCCTGATGCTGGGATGAAAGGTATGTACCACCATGCTGAAGCCTTAGCCCTTTCTTAATCTTTGTCTATGGGTATTTGTGAACATAGATGTGTTCTATGTTTGTGAACCTTTGTGAACATAGATGGATATTCTCAAGAATCAGCAGGTTCAACAGTACAGAAGATTTGAAAGTACTAAGGATGTAGATCCTAGAATTTCCCACCTGTGTTTTGGCCACTCCACTCAAAATAGGTTATAGGATCAAACCATAATGGCATACAGCTTAAATCCCAATAATCAGGAGGCAGAGGCAGGAATCTCTGAGTTTGAGGTCAGCCTGCTCTACAGAGTGAATTCTAGGACAGCCAGGGCTACAGAAACCTTGTCTTGAAAAACAAAACAAAACAACAACATCAAAAGAAAAAAAAACTGGTTATAGAAACAGGTCTGAAGTCTGAAGTCTGAAGTCAGTCTAGAGGAAAGCCGAACAATGGTAAGAGGGTAGCTCACTGAGTAAAGGCCTCAGCCACACAGGCCTGATGCCAGGAGTTCAATCCCCAGAACCTGCATTAAATGCAAAAATGCAAAATGAAAAGAAACAACCCAATGCGGAAGCAAACATCTGTAATCCCAACACCTCTTCGATGAGATGGGAGCCAGAGTCAGAGAATCTAGATGAGCACTGGTTCTCAACCTTCCTAGTGCTGTGACCCTTTAATACAGTTCCTCATGCTGTGGTGACCCCCAACCATAACATTATTTTCTGTTACTACTCCATAAGTGTAATTCTGCTACTGTTATGAATTATAATATAAATATCTAATAGTCTTGACCCACAGGTTGAGAACTACTGGCCTAGAGGCATTACCGACTAACCAGCCTGAAGTAAGCCCAACATCAGCAGAAACCACAAAGACCCTGTTTCAACATGGTGGAAAGCAAGAGCAGACAAGCAGATGCCAGAATCAAACCTCGGTCCTCTGCAAGAACATCAAGTGCTTTTAACATTAAACCTTGCTCCCGGCCTCTGGCCAAGACATCTTAAAACTTACTGTGAAAAGTTCATGTTTCAAAATCCGTAACTTCCATAGTTTAAGTTTTATTCTTCTTTCCTTCCATCTAATTTTCTAATATTTTGTTAACAAAGAAATAGATTTCATTGTGTCATTTTATGCATATATGTTATTATACCTTCTTATCATGCGCTGTATAGATGCTGATGCCCTGTTAGATATACAGCTAGCAGATGTGTTTTCCTATTCTGCAAGCTGCCGCTTCACTGTGGTTGTTTCCCTGGCTGTGCCAAAGCTTATATGTTCCATGCAAGTCAATCTGCTAGTGTTTGTTATTCCTGTGAACGCCAAACCCTTTTCAAAAAGTCCTGAACGCGTCTCAGGAAGCATTCCGCCTGTATTTCCCTCCAGCAGTTTCAGAGCTACTGGCCGTTGATTCATTTTGAGCTGATTTTTGTGCCAGGAAAACTAAGAATCCAGTTTCATCCTTTTACACATGCCTACCCAGTTTTCTCAGTACTATTTGTTAAAGAGACTGTCTTTGCTCATTGTAATTTTGGCATCTTTGTCAAGGACTGAACAGTCATAGTTATATTTCTTGTTTCTGGGTCCTCTGTCCTACCTCATTGCATTAGCACCAGGTCCATGCTTTTGCTGCTGTTGTTAATATGACATTGTAGTATAGTTTGAGATCATATACCATGACACATCTAGCATTGTACTTTCTGCTTAGGATTGCTTTGGCTATGCCAGTCTTTTATGCTACCATTTAAGTTTCAGGATTGTTTTTGCTACTCCTGTGAAAAATGTCATTGGAATTTTTGTAGTGATTCCTTTGAATCTATAGCTCACTTTCTGAATATGGTCCTTTTTACAATATTAACTCTGCTAGTCCACAACCATGGGAGGCCTCTCCATCTTCTAGTTTTCCTCAGTTCCTCTTTTCAGTGTCTTAATGTAGAGACCTTTTGCTTTCTTGATTATGCTTATTTGTAGATTTTTTAAAAATCTGGTTATTGTCGCCTTTTGTGAGGTTTTCCACCTTCGTTCTTTCTTGCCATGTCTTTTTATTGGGATGTAGAAGAGCTACTGGGTTTTGTACACTGATTTCCTTTGCTGAAAAGCAGTCTAAAGTTCTCTGGTGGAGTCTTTCAAATAGAGTATCAATCCACCTGCCTTTCCCTTCCCATTTATACCCTTTATTTCTTCCTCTGAACTTCCTAGCTCACACTAGCCAAGACTTCAAGCATTTTATTAGGAACAGAGAAGGCAGGAAATCTTGTGTGGTTCCTGATTCTAGAGGAAATGCTTTTCTTTTTCCCCATTTGATATAATGTTGGCAGTAAGTAGATATGTATGTGTAAGTGTATATATGTACCCATGTACATATATAGGTATATATAATTTATTTTGTCAGATTGAAACAGTAGCTTATTTACTATTTTAATGTTCTTAAATTACTTTTTTTTAACAAAAAATTTGTTTTCATAAATGTATTTGGATCACACTTTTTACCTCCCCCAAGTCCTAAGATCTTCCCAATCCATGCCATTTCTTTCTCTTTAGAAAACAAACCAAGAGGTAAACAAAACAATCAAATCAAAAAACCCAAATCCCCAAAACACAATTAAGATAAAACAACTTCCCCAAAATTCACAAGAAGAAACACACACACACAACCAAAAAACTCAAAAACACTAAATTGGAAATCATAATATGCAAGCAAAAGACCAATTAACAGCAAACATCCCCCAATAAAGCACTATGTGACCACAACATCCCTGAGTTTGTCCTGTGCTGGCCATCTCCTGCATTGATAGCTTTCTTTTCTTCTTCCTGCCTCCGCTTTGGGATGTGACAGCATCCTTTTCTATTTTATGACTATAGATTCTGGCAGGAAAAGACAAGAAGTCCGTTTTGTCCTGGGCTTTTTCTTTTTAGGAGACTCCTGCTGCTTTGAACTTTCCTGTTTATATCATTTAATCCTCCTGATTTTGTAAGTCATATGTGTCTATGATAAATTTATCCATTTCCTCTAAATGCTGTCTTTCTGTTTTCAAAATATTCTCTAGTGATCTTTTGGGTTTCATTAGAATTTATTGCAGCATCCCTTTTTTTTTATCATCACTTAGTTTTGTAAGTTTGGATTTTCTCTCTCCCTCTCTTTCTCAGATTGGCAAGGGATGTTTTTGATCACAAGACAGATATCAGGAAATTGCCAACTGAGGGACATGAAACAAAATGCCTGACCAGTACTTGTGAAAATTGTCAAGGTCCTCAAAACCAAGAAAAGTTTGAGAAGCTATCAGAGCCAAAGATCATAAGGAGACATTCCCATTCAAAGTAATGTGATAAGATGGATGGATTCTAAAACAAGATATTTAAACAAAAGCTAAGTAAATAGTATTTTGTAGACTTCAGCTAATAATTTTAAACCATTATTGGCTAGTTAAATGTGTCATATTAACTTAAAATATTAGCAAGAGGGTTGAGTGAATTTGGAGCATGTGAGAACTCTATATTATCTTTGTATTTATTTTACCTGCATTTTAAATCTGTCCTAAAAATAAAATCTATTTTTTAAAGATTTATTTATTATGTATACAGTGTACAGAAGAGGGTACCAGATGTCATCATAGATGGTTATGAGCCACCATGTGGTTGCTGGGAATTGAACTCAGGACCTCTGGAAGAACAGTCAGTGCTTTTAACCTCTGAGCCATCTCTCCAGCCCCATAAAATCTATTTTTAAAAGCAAAGAATTTATGTAGAGATGAAGGGGTGTCTCGGTGGTTAAGAACACTGACTGTTTTTCCAGAGGACCCTGGTTCAATTCCTAGCACCTACATAGTGGCTATTAACTGTCTGTAATTCCAGTTCCAGAGGATCTGACGCCCTCTTCTGGCCTCCCAGATCACTGCATACACATACACACCAGTGCAGGCAAAATACCCCATACATAAAAATACAAAAATAAGTAAACCCTTAAGAGCAAAAGAATTACAAACACAAAAGTACACAGCATAGAAGAACAGAAATGTATAATACAATCAAAAAGCTTGACCTGACATCATTTCCAGCACATGGCAATACACTAACCTGGCCAACTCTCCCATTGAGAACACCTGGAAATGCTGAATGAAATGTTTGCATCTTCTTATGAACCCAATGAGATGACAAAGTAATAATGAACACTCTAAGATTGAATGTATACTTCAATAAACAGAAGAGTAATCTGAACCAGGGCTCTGAGATGGCTCAGCAGGTAAAAGCACTTGCCACTGAGCATGACTGCCTGAATTAGATCCCTGTGGCATAAGGAGAGAACGAACTTCCCCAGGAAGTCTTCTGACATCCACATGTGAGCTGTAGCATGCCTCCTTCATGAACAAAAAAATGTAATGAAAAGTTAAGGGCTGGAGAGAGGGCTCAGCAGTTAAGAGAGCCTGCTGTTCTTCAAGAACTGAGTTCAATTCCCAGCACCTAATCCAGGCTGCTCACAACCACCATGGATCCAGCTCAAGGGGATTCCTCTGGCCTTAATAGACACACACACACACACACACACACACACACACACACACACACACACACATCTTTTTTTTTTTTAAAGGAGGGGTTGAGGAGCTATCTCAGCAGTCAGTTAATATTGCTGGTTGCTTTCCCGGAGGACTCAGGTTCATTCCCAGTGCCCACATGGTAGCTTACAACCAACTCTAGCCTGAGGGGATCTGATCCTCTCTTCTCACCTCTGCAGGCACTAGACACACACATGGTGCAGAGATGTAAATGTGAGCAAAACATCAATACACACCAAATAAGTAAATGAATATTTTTAAAATTAAAAGAAGATGGCTGACAGAGGCTGGTAGACCAGTGTAGAAAGGTGTTGACGATACAGCCTGTTCTCACATTGGCCTTTACCTCCCTCCACTTCCCACGGGTTCTGTTTTCTACTTCCTTTCTACCATGATCCTCAGCCTTGCTAAGAGCATTGAAACCATGAACCAAAATAAACCCATTCCCTCTTAAGATGGCTTCTCTCCAATATTTTATGAGATAGCTGACTGGCACAGGTGGACATTAAAAACACCCCAAACACAAAGGCAGCAGATTGGCATTAATAAGAGCTAGGGAAGCAGAATGATAAATAGGCTCTTAAAATTTTAGATACTGGAGGGCTGGCAGGATAGCTAAGTGAGTAGAGACACTTGAGCACAGGCCTGATATAAGTCATTTTTAATCTGACTAATACTTGTTTTACCATTGGAAACTTTCAATATAACTCATCACATTTGCATACTAAAGATAGGTAAGTCCACTAAATGGGTAAACTAAATATAACAAAAAATAGATTTATTTTTATTTTTTCAGTTATTATATTATTTTATGTATGGTGGTGTTTTTTCTACATGCCTCTAGAGGACATCAGATCCCCTGCAACTGGAGTTTTAAATTGTTGTGAGCCATCATATTGGTGCTGGGAATTGAACCCAGGTCCTCTGCAAAAAGCAGCAAGTATTTTCAATTACTGAGCTATCTCTTTAATCCCCCACACCCATATTAAAAAGAAAATCATAAAACACTAGGCATAGATGTGAAAGTCCTTAATACAGTGTTGGCAAACTTCCTTGTATTAGTTATTCATCGATACATGGCAAATCAGTGTGAAATTTAACAGAGTAACTCAGTGATAAGCACCTGTGTTCTACTCCAGTTTATATGGGCTAGAAACTAGGGCATTCTAGAGTGGCTCAGAAATTCTCATGAAGTAACAGTCAAGAATGCTAGACAGTATTACAGTCACTTGTAGGCTTGACTGAGGCTGGCCCCAATGTGACTTATGTTTAGTGTTATACATTAGTGCTGGCTGATGGCAGGAGCATCCAGGCTGCATTGGGGCCTCCAAAATGGTGCTCTAATATCCTATCAACACTCCCAACACTGCCTCAGAAGTACCTTGTGATCATTTTTACAATATAACTTAGTTCTGGTTGGTGATATGAATATCATGCAAAGATGAATAATGCCACATTGTCTTAGTTTGGATTTTATTGCTATGAAGAGACACCATGACCACAGCAACTTTTATAAAGGAAAGAAAATATTTCATTGGGCTGGTTTACAGTTTTCAGAGGTTTAGTCCACTAACACCATGGTGAGACATGGCAGCATGCAGGCAGACATGGTGCTGGAGAAGGAACTGAGAGTTCTCTATCTTAATCAGTCAGCAGAAAGAAACTGGGCCACATTGGGCATAGCTTGAACATATGAGATCTCAGAGCCTGCCCCCACATTGACATAACTTCCTCCAACAAGGCTACACTCACTCCAATATGGCCACACCTCCTTATAGTGCCAGTCCCTATGGGCCAAATATTCAAATGCATGAGTCTGTGGGAGACATACCTATTCAAATTACCACACATATCAAATTTTTTTCTTAAAAATTATGTGTATTTGTGTGGGTGTATCAGGTGAGTGTTGGTGCCAATGTAAGCCAGAGGTAGCTTATTTCCTCCTCCGGCCCCCCAGAGCTGGAGTCACAGATGATTGTGAGCTGCTTGGTAGGAATGTCTGAAATTGAACTCATATCCTCTGCAAGAACAACCCATACTCCTCACTGCTGAGCCACATCTCTGCCAATATGGAGAATCTTACTTCATGGTTAAGCAGAAAGATTTCCCCATTTAATTTTACAAAGAAATAAAAAATTATATTATTATCAGCATTTATATTCAATAAGCGGCCTTAACTGGTAAAATAAAATCTGAAAAAGAGACAAAAAAAAACCCCAATATATCCTCCCCCCAACTTGACAAAAGGTAAGTTTGTGGGTGTTTTCTCATTGATGATTAATGTGGGAAGTTTCCTTCATTGATGATTGGTGTGGGACGTTTTCTCCACTGACGATTGGTTGGGATGGCAGTAACAAATGACTACAGACATGGTGACTTAAAACAGCACACATGGATTTTCTTATGTCGACAAGATCAGTTTCAGTGAACCAAAGTTAAAGTGACCACAGGACTACATTCCCTTCAGAGGAACTTGAGGGAAATGTTTCCTTGCCTCTTCCTGCTCTGACAGGACTCAGCCCTGCCTATCTTCAAAGCCAGCAGCAGAACATATCCAAATATTTCTCCCCTTCTGTTGTCACAGGGCATCCTGCCTTGCAATCAAACTTTTTGCTGTCTCTCCCTTACAAGGACAACTTCAGATTCACTGTTGAAGAAAAATAAGTGTGAGGACAGACAGATAAGCAAGAGTTTTCACACATCAGGAAGAAAAAAAACTGGGTGAACACTCTGGTGGAAAATTCGGCTAAGCCTGATAAGGCTAAAGATCATATTTTAGATCAAGAATTTCATTTGTAGTTATGTATTCTACAAAAGCTCTGAAGCTTGAGTTCCAGAGACAAGACTGAGTAAAAGAAAACATAAATAGCCACCAAAAGAGAATAAATACATAATACATAAATACAATACATAAATGCAAGGCCTTATAGCACTCTAAATAAAGGAGCTGAGAGTGGAGACAGGGCTAAGCCATTGGGAGTGCTTCCTGCTCTTTAAGAGTTCGGTTCCCACTGCCTACATCAGGCTGTTCATAACTCCAGCTCCTAATGATCTGACATCCTCTTTTTGCCTCTGCAAATAACATAAAGCATGCATGCACACACAGCATGCACACACACATGCAGGCATGTACAAACACACATATGCACACAGAGTGAGGGGAAGATTGAAATCACAAAGTATTTAAATGAAGAAACTGAGGCATGGTATGAGAAACTTCCGATACAGAGCTAGACAGGAATACGACTATGTCTGTATGTGTTTCAGAAACATACCAAACGGTGCTATATATTGGCTATAAATTCATATGTAAATGTGGAGCATGCATGGGGATTATAGGCAGCAAATTCAAGATGGAAACCTATCTGGGGAGAGGATGATAGAAGAGAGTTGAAAGGAAGAACGGTAGGAATTTCAAGTAAGTCTGGGACATTTGTTGATTCAGCTTTTAAATGAGGCAAGGACATAAAAGTGCTTAGATTTGATGGAGCTGAATAATGCATACAAGTGTTTTTATGTTACAGTTCTAAATGTGCTGAATTTTAAAATACTTAATATGTAGAAAATCCAAGAATGTAGACTGTATGGACTTCTAAGGGTCTGGAGACCAGCCTGGCCTCAGCCAGTGCAAACCGGTGGCTGCTAGTGTTAGTGTGCTCCTAAACACGTCCAAGCAAGCCAACCTGGGGTCTGAGCCCCGGGCCTGAGGGTTCCTAGACCAGTGAGAGACTGGCACTCCCAGCTGCAGATACCCTTTGCCCTGGCTGGGCGGAGAGTCTAGGAAAAGGTATTTTAGGTTTTCCTCTGCATAATAAAGTTGGACTCGCTTGTTTCAACTTGTCCCGGGAGACTGTATTGCTTTCTGTGCCGTCTTTCCCCTCCCGCAAGGGGAACAACCAGGACCCTGAGAATAGAGACAGCTCCAACACCCGACCCCGAACCAGGGTCATCCTAACACAAGAAGAGTGGTATTTAAAAAAGAAATGGTCAAGGTAGCCAAAAGTCTTCCCCTCCCACCAGCAGCTCTTGACCCAGATAACTTCATGTGAGCTCTCTCACACAACGCATGCGCAGAGGACAACTTGGTGGAGCTGACTCTTTCCCTACATCTTTCTGTGGGCTCTGGGGTTTGAACTCAGGTCTCCAGGTCTGCACAACCAGCACCTTTATCCATTCAGTCATCTTACTGGCCCATCCCAGTGGTTTCTAATAAACTCCTTGTATTCGATATTTCTTTTTAGTACAATGTGTTGAAAATATTCCCATTTATACCAGTCTTTCTATTTGGTTTGTAAGAAGGGGTTTTTGTTTGGGGGGCATTTATTGCCTGATTAAATTTTAAATGATGCTTTTATTTAAATAAATGTCAAACTAATCCCTGGGCCTATCAGCCTCTGTCGTCTTAGTCAGTGATGAAAACCTAATGTCTGCCATTCACTGCCACATTCCAGTTTTTGTCTTTTCTCACCTGGATTTCTGGAATTGGGCTGATTTGTCTTGGCCTCTGGTTCCACCCTCTTCTATCTGTCTCTCAGCAGTCAGTGCTGGAAAAAAAGAGCCTCTGGTCCACAAGTTCGAATGTAGCTTCCAACTTCTAGAACTTCCCATTCCTGGGAGCTGAGGGATGACACAAAGCCCTTCCTGCTCTTCCAGTGGCCCAGTTTGGTTTCCAGAGTTCTTTCTGGTGGCTCTTAACCATCCGCAACTCCAGTTTGGGGGAATCTGACACCCTCTTCTGGTCCCTGCTAGCACCCCTAAGCACATGCAAAGACACTCCCATTTATCCAATAATAAAATAAAAACTGTATGTGTGGGTGTGTGCGTGCCTGCGTATGGTGAACCCTAAATTCCTTAGCACAGGGCCCTTCCACACCTGCACCCTACCTAATGTTCTGGCCTATTGCTATGCTACACATACTTCCATTATAGTGTCTCAGACAGCCCCCCAAAAAGAGCACTGCTGTTCCACAGATTTTGCTCCCTTTCTACAAAGACTTCTTCTCAGTCACTGAGTTCATATTATTTTTTTCTCTTAGACTCCTCACATCTTTGTGTCTTCCAGGCAGGCTTTCTGTCTTGTCCCTCTGTCCCTTAGGAACCGCTTCCATGTTTCCTTTCCCTCTCTGTAAGTTCTCCTTTGGTTTTCCATTTGTTTCTTTTTGCTTTTGAGATAGTCTGTGTGGGCCAAGCTGGCCTTGAACTTGCCTCCACTTACTTCAGCGCCCTGACTGCTCTATGGTTAGGTGCTCTTGCTCAGCAATCAGAAGAAAACAGTTTGGATTCCAGCACCCACATTAAAGCCTAGAGACCTGTCAAATACCTGTAGCTCCTGCTCTGAGCGATGGGACATCCTCCTTTGGCAGACACACATGAGTAAATAAAATAAATCTAGACAAACAGATACAGTTATGATGGCGCTCGCCTTTAGTCCCTGCACTCAGGAGGCAGAGGCAGGCGGGTCTCTGTGAGTTCAAGGCCAGCCTGGTCTACAGTGAGTTCCAGACCAGCCTGTAAAGTCTTACACAATAAATAAAAGTAGAGACTGAACAACTTAGTATATTGTCAGTATTAATAATTTAAAACCATGACATCACTGGGTGTGGTCAGCATTTTGCTTCTTGGTTGTCAACCTTAATTGTCATATTTTTAGGTCTGAAATACTTTCAAGAAAACATGCAAGGAAAGTAAACTAAATAGATGAAGAAATAAAGAGAGCAATAGGGAGAGAATATGGTAAAGTACAGGATACACATGTATGAAAATGTCAAAATGAAGCCTGTTTGTACTATTAATACACAGTAATAACAATGTCTCAGTAAAAATTGGGTTTTCAACTGTTTCAGTGTATCAGTTTTTGGTATATCCCAGGAGATCGAAGAACATCTAACATTCTGAGCTGGGCATGGTGGTGCACTCCTTTAATCCCAGTACTCAAGAGGCAGAGGCAAGCAAATCTCTGTGAGTTTGAGGCCAATCACTCACTATAAAGTGAGTTCCAGGACAGCCAAGGCTGTTACACAGAGAAACTCCATCTCAAAAAAAAAAAAAATATTCTAATGTTTGTCTCTATCCTAGTAAAAACAATCAAATGAGAAAATCGCTGATGAATTATGCAAACAAATGTAGCTCACTATGGCATAGGGCCTCTGATTTGAAGCAGCAAGAAGGATCTCCAGCCCCGGAAACAATAAGAGGAAATTCATGTGCTGTGTTCAAAAGGACAGTGGGTCTCATATCTACATTGATAATCTATTGGGTCTAATTGAGAGAAGAGTTTTTATCTCAATGAATCAATGTCTTTTATTCTGTGCCAAATTGATTGGAAAAGCAATACATAAAACTGAAATGAATTTAAAAGTCATTAAGTCCTTTATTAGAATAAAAAAAAGCAAAATATTCAGCAAAATAAGATTTATCACCTGACAGTTCACATGACCTCAATTTTAAAACACAAATGAACAGAGACTGATCTCAAATATTCAGCAAAATATATGATTTGCCTAGTATGGTGTGGTTGGACCTGAGCACTGAGGGGCTGAGACAAGAGGGTATCGCGGTGAGTTCAAGGGTAGCTTGAACTATAGTAGGAGACTCTATCTCAAAAATAAAGTCAGTTGACTTGCCAACTTGCTGATTTATACTATCCCACTATTGAAAACAAGCCGACAAAAAAGAGAAACAGATATTAACCCTCAGTAAATCAGAGGATGCCTTTCTGGATAGGGACAGATGAACAGACCCATGTAGTTAATATAACTGAGTTCACTGTGATCTCAAATGAAGACTTGGTCTGGAGGTTTCCAAGTGGACAATAATACATTTATCAGAATACCAAGGGCTAAGACTCTAACTCATCTGGCATGAGCAATCCAGATAATAATTCAGCTTAATAATGCTTTGGTTTGTCAGATCAATCAGGCCAGAGAGTTGGAAGCAAGGGGCACTGTAACAAAGGAGCAAGGACTCTGGGAAGCCTGAGACAAAGGTGGCAGGAATGCCCAGGTGAGGGAGGCTGCAGTCCTCTGAGGAGCACTGCACTAAGACTGAGGGAGCACTCAGAACCCTCTTGGCCCCAGCACCTGAGCTGAAGAGGCTAGGAAACGTGGAGCCACTTTCGTTTACTTCTCTGAAACCCATGTTTTATATTCTTCAGAAAATGTTCTCTGAGTCACCCAGTGTGATTTACAAGCAATCAGTTGCTGTGTAGTACTTCACTCACCCACACCACTTTATTATCATAGTACTATGGAGATATATATATATATATATATATATTTCAGGTGGGAATTATGTGTATGTGTGTGTGTATATGTGTGCATGTGTGTGTCTGTGCGATGTGCATGTATGTGTGTGCATGTGTATATGTGTGTGTATATGTGTGTGCATGTGTATATGTGCATATGTGTGTGTGTATATGTGTGCATGTGTGTTGACCATGTAGCAGGTACTCAATTATTGATGGAAAACTTGTCAGAACATCAACTTTCCAAAGTTCCCAAACCTTCTTTTCAGCTAGAAAGATACACAGCCAACAATCCCAGATCAGAGGGCCTGTGGCTCCCCAGGGCATGAGGGAAGCTATCCCAAATGCAAATTCAATCTCAGTTTGCTACAAAGACCAACTAGAAAGCTGGATCTGTTCTAAATCCCTCTTAGGGACTGGGCTCTCCCTGTGTGATGTGTCTGTGTATGCATATGCTTGGATGGGGGACAGTTGTGGTGTGGTGGGCAGAGAAAAGCGAGAGAGGCAACTCCACGCAGTGATTATGTGGAGGGGATTTTCTTCGTCTCTCTCCCCCCTCCTTCTTTGTCCCCATTCTCCCTGTCCCCTCCTGCATTTGTCTGGGAGGATCCTGGAGTGTTCTTTTGATCCACTCAATCTTTCTCTGGCACTTGAGTTCTGATTGGCTGAAGGACTTAGAGGGGCAAAAACTTTAATTAAGTAGATAATCTCTTCTTTGGATGTTAGGTATCTCCATTTCACCTCCGCTTAACTCTGCTCAGGATCGCTTACACACCAAGGAAGTCGAGCTCTGAGAAGAATTCCATCCCTCTGCCTCCGAGGAAGAATATATCCCATCTCCCCTGTCTCCCAATTCTTGAGAATTTCTCCCTCTGCTTCTCCGAAGACTATGTTCGTCATGAAGCTTGTGTGTCTCCTTCTTGCCTCGTGTGTTCTTGGCCTCAGCCACGCCTGGTAAGTAACCTACTTGGATGTGGGATGTGTAAGGGCGTGTGATACCCTGGAAAATGTTAGCTTTCGTTTCCAGACAGGTAGGAGGCCTTGAGACCTCTCTTGGGGAAAGCCGATTCTAAGGAACAGGGCTTGCCCTAAGTGTGGAGCTGGTCTCAGCAAATCTTTAGGATTCTTGCTAATACAATTGGATTTAAAAAGCAAGGGACTTTGTAATATATATTATATATATATATATAAATGACTATACTACAAATTTCAAATGATATGGGGAGAAACAGACAATAGCCCCAAACACTAACTCCTGACCCTGCTGTGGCCCCCAGAGAGAGGGCAAGTTCCCTGTGTGCTCATTCCTCTGGAGACAGAATGGACAGCCTCTGATTCTGTACTTTCTGACTTTTCTTCAGAATATTATATAGAAAAACTTTTCACATTAGCATTCCTTAGACATAAGTGCATTACAATTATTGGCACTGGGTCAACAAACAGGTTTAAAGGCAAATATTGTAGAAACTTGAGCTGTTCTACAAATGTATTTAAGATGCTCAGTGTACAGAAATTCCTAAATCATTCTGAAAATCAGATAACGTGTGAAAGTGCTTTGCAAACTCTAGGACAAATGCTAGGTGATATTATCCTTGAACCATGAAAAGCACCTGCACATGCAATTATTCATAAGCAAGAATATGATAATATAAGGAGGCACAACCTGAGGGATGCATGTAGCTAGGCAATTTGGAGTTTCTCCTCAATTCAGATGCTATCTCAATCAATCAACACCCCCACCCCAGTCAGTTCCCATTTCAACCATCTACTTAAAATACAAATCCAAAGGCTTCACATCCTATCCAGCCAGAATAGAAATGCCTTTGCTGGAACCTGCTTCCTGTGCTAATTGACTGTGTATTCTTATCGCAAATGAACCTCGCAATCTCGATTAAAGTGTTGATTTCAAAGTTCCCCAACTTAGCACAACTGCTCACAGCTAAGCGTAATGATTTGCAACATTCCTGATTATGAGCAAAACCGCCAAATAATTGGTCAGTTTTAATTGGCCTTTTAATTGAATATTTCAACATGAAAAGGAAAAAGAAAAGCCATCTCTGCCTCAGGAGAACAAAACGACAAAAGGGCTGGGAGACTATTTCAGGGCATTTTTACTGATGCCCATCATTGCTCTTCAGCTGATTCAATATCAGCAAAAGAGAAACACGAGGTGCCCCTCCCTAGACACCAGGGCAATGTGAAGAATTGTTCCATAAAAAATACCTTTACTGTGTGTCCCTCTCCCTACTGAAGGGGTCATGCGCATTTCATTCCAACAGTGACACAGACACACTGAAGGGTGGCTGGCTTGCTTGTCTGTCCAAATTCAAGCGTCTGGATTCAAAAAGAAAACAAGAGAAAAGAAATGTGAAAGTTCGTTCTAATTTAAACACAGGATTTTAGAAGCCTTCCTTACCCGGCCTGACTTAGAAAGGAAATGTCCAAATCTCCGGTGCAATGCACTTAAACCTTCATTGATTTTTTTTTTCCTGTAAGTCTCAATTGAAATTAAAAACATATCTTTGCCAAGATTCTGCTTTTAGGTAACATTTGAAAGTGATTTTTAAAATTTAACATTTTAAGATTGATTATCCCTCTAATGAAACACTCTGGGTTTTGTATAAGGTCGTCTTCCCCCTTGTATCAGGCAGAGAAATTTGACCAACTATAGCCTTTGACATGTTTCTCTTAATACTTCATTATCAACCGTTTATAGGAGGATCTCAAAAGCATTTAGCAAATAGAGAGCTGAAATTTCTGCTTGGCTGTTCAATGGTTTGGCCGCTTGAAATTACTGTCTAACGGAGTCTGGCAGCGAGCATTCCTGGGCATGAAAAAGGAGAATAGTGGAGATTTTCCCTAGACCATGCAGCTTTACTGAGAAAGTAGCACAAGAGGGATTTTAAAAAATAGGCTTTGCCACCATCTCCTGATGTTGGAACGTCCTCGGTAACTTGAGAAATGCTTTTTTTTTTCCTTAATTTTTATGGCTCCTTAAAATAGAGACTAGGGATGCAAGGAACAGCCACAGAGAGAGATGATGCCTGCTACAGTGCGTCACAGATAAACTGAGGTTGCCTTCCTGATACATTTTTTTTGTTGGAAGAAAACAGGTATAAAATGTTTTTCCTTAACTATTCACCCTATTTTACTGCAGCTAATGTCCCATAACAGCAAAGGGTGACTAAGGTCCCTCTAACCCACCTCAGTTCCTCTTTTGCCTGTTTTCCTAAGGCCTATGTGTGTGTGTGTGTGTGTGTGTGTGTGTGTGTGTGTGTGTATGGTCCATTTCTATTTTGCAACAGGGCAAGAATTTATATAAAGTTACAGGGTTGTAAGACAATATTTATAAACAATTACCCCTTGGGTTTCAGTATTTGGGTTTTGACAATAACTTTTTTCATGGATATTGAAACTACATCTGATATTAAGGTGTTGGAGCCCTGATTAGATAATGAATCAGTTTGGGGGTTTGTTTTGGTGATGCTGAGGACCAAACCCAGAGACTGTCTGTGTTGCTGAGCAAGTCTGCTACTGAGAGAGGGCACGCATAGGAGTCAGCACTGTCAGAGGGTCTTTACCTGCACAGTCTCACCAAGCATTGGGTATATTATATTAGCTAATACTATTGCTCTCTAAATGCATATGCCACTATTTTTAAATGAATGTTATGAAAAATAAAATACAAATTCATGCCAGGTGTGCTATTGCACACCTTTAATCTCAGGAGGCAGAGGCAGGTGGATCTCTGTAAGTTTGAGCCCAGCCTAGTCTACAGAGAGAGTTCTAGGATATCCAGGGCTACATAAAGAGACCCTGTGTTAAAATCTCCCCAAAACAGAAAAATACAAACTTACTTAAACCTATTGAACTCATGATAGCTTCTTTGTTTCATTATGTGTCTGTCACAATGAGTTTTCCCACTAGCAGAGACAAAAAGAGGAATTCAAAGACAGGCCCACTAAAGCTAGTCACATCAGCAAGGCATGTTCTTCTTCAGAGAGCCTGCAGGTCTCTGAGGTGACAGAAATAAGTGATGTGTGAGGAGTTGCTTTGGAATCTAGACAAGAGTCTGTTGATGTGAGGCATGCCCTCACCAGTAGCAGCCCTGGCCTATCCACAAATACACGGTTCAAAACCAGCTGGGATGGCGAAGCAGCTGGGAGGTGGCCTAGCCAAGCAGCTGTATAGCCGACATCCCAGCCAGAGGCAGGACCAGCAAAGGTCAGCTCCCACCAACCCCTTATTTCCTCAACAATGGGAGCCTGCGTCTTCCTGTGCCTCTCTATTCCTCCTATCATGAATGGCAACAAGTTATTATTATTATTATTATAATTGCAGCAAAACTCATGAGGTCCTGAGAAAAGATAGGACTTGTTTTACTTGTGATGAGATTGATCCGAGATATGTGTGTGTGTGTGTGTGTGTGTGTGTGTGTGTGTGTGTGTGTGTAGGATACTATGGCACAGAAGGATCTCTGTTTTGAAACATTATATAGAGATAAAGAGAACCTAAGAAAGGACTAGAAACAAAGGCCTTTTCATCCACGTTCGCTCCCTTCCATGCGGAGACGGTTGTTTCTTTCCTCTCGCTGGACAGCTGGTTCGATTCTGCCATCGGCTGATGCTTTCTTTCATAATTCAATTAATAAACTTCCTTTTCCTTGGGATCCAAGGGCCCTTTCCTGTTTCCATCAGAGGACAGAGAATTCATATGGCTTAGAGAGTAAGGTCCAGGCAATATTGTTTAGGAGAAAGCCTTTTGTTCTGAAAGCGGATTTTTCTTACTAAGCAAAAGATCAGGCTGGGTTAACAGCTGGGGGAGACTGTGTGCTCCGTTCCTATCAATACAGTTCCCATTGCTCCCATTTGAAATACGCCTAGACCCTAAAGCCTCTTGAAAGAAACAGCCATCCACTGTGAATGGCTCTGCAGCCTCGTTAAGAGCTAAACTTTTATGGTTTGTTTTTCCTCAATCTTTTCTGCAAGACCCTGGTATTGATCATGTCATTTCTTTCTACATTTCTGAGGTTAGAGTTTTTCCCTCACAAAAAAAAAAAAAAAAAAAAAAAAAAACTTCAGGCTATAAGGGGACATGTAAACTCACTCCTATCTGACCACTCCAAACACATTGTTTTGAACAGTTTGTTTCAAGCACCCTCATCCTCCATCCCAATTAGATGCCATAAAAAGGTAGCATCAGTCAGTCTTTCAGCCAGCCTCCGGGGATGACTTTCTTGCCTCTCCAGACCATACTGAAGCCCTTCCACTCAAGAGAGGACTTCTTCTGTTGACTGCCTTCTGCTGTTCTGCATCCCAGGGTCTTTTCTTACACTCAGACTCTCTGGCTCCCATCAGTTTCTATGTTTCCTACCCTGCCAGTTCATGACAGCAGCAAACCAACAAGGCCCTTCCCAGTCCCCTGTCCAGTATTTCTCTGGCTTCATCAAGGTGCCTGCCATCCATCGGTTATTGCTTCAGGAACATTCTGTTTAATTGTCAGTATATATTGTGGACTCTTCCTCCTCCTCGGCTTCCTCCTTAATAAAAACTGAGTGAGAAGATGTGTAAGAAACCCTTACAACTGAGCTCCAACCAGTGTCAACTGCTGCCCAAGCTGTCTCACCTACTTCCGGTAGCATTTCCAGCTATATATAGTCCTCTTCCTAAATAATTCAAAACAGGAAGAGGAAGGAAGTGGAAAGAAATCTCCTGTCTTACATCCAAGAGACATAGGGTCAGCAAGTAGAAAGAATCTTGGGAAACAGTAAACAGTTATGATTGTCTTGAAGCAACTCAGAATTGTCATTAACAAAAGGAGAAGAGCCATTCAGATACACATTTTAGTTTATTTGTGCTTTGAGCAGCAAAGGCAACAAAATGAATGGCGGTGGGGGCAGACTGAAAGAGGACTGTTTCACTCTCCGCTTAAATTTAGTTTTATTAGGTAGTGAAAATGTTCCTAAAATGTGGACATCCATTGGTTCTGCTGCCTTGAGCCAATCACCTGCTGTTTTGAGGGCTAATCTCTATTATGCTTGAGGTTTCTTGCTTTGGAAACCCGTGGTTTTGTGTCCATCTGTGCAACAGATAAGAATACTTTCAAGTCGAGGCCTCAGAGACCTAGGTGACTAGGTCAAGAAACATAAACTGCCTATATGATGACTGGGCCAGCGCTGCCATGATGTCAGGCTTCAGGGGACAGCGGCCTGGAGTGCCTCTCACATAGAGGCCGGGAGAGGGCCGGCCGCTGCTGTGATCCTTCTCTCCTCATTGAAATGCCAAGTGCTGAGGGCTTTTCCTGCAGCTCAGCTTTTGGGCTTCCCTGGCAGAGCTTGCTGAAGCAGACAAAGAGGGATGGCTATGGAGACTAAAGACAGCCATGGCTCTGTAAGATCCCCAGACTAAGGCACATATGTCCCTCGGCAGGGAAAAGACTACTCTTGGAAACTGGTTATTTCCTTGGTTGTGGAGAGGATCAAGGAAGAAATCCTTCCACACGTGCTTGGCAGAGGTTCTGCCTGGAGCTGAACCCAAGGCACGTCACTGGCCTCTGCAGAAAATTATTTGGCAAGAGCTGGATTTGAACTGATGTAGCATTTTAAGGCATATTTAACATAAGGATGACCATTGAAATGGATACTCCTGCTTAATATTTTGTTTTAATCAACTAACTTGTAATACTAACTTTCATATATAATGTTTTAGTATAGTATATAAAATTTGCATTTGTAAAATATATAAAAAATATTTACTTACTTGTAGGGCTGACTGTGCTTCAAGAGCATTTTAAGCCACAAAGTAACTATGAGAACAAGAGCCAGAGCCATGAACTCCAGAGCCATGAGTCTTGCCTTTAAACTCCCAGTGAAAGCAACAATAAACCCTTCCTTCGGCTACAGTATCCGCCACAATCCTGTCTGCTTTCTCTCATCTCTTCTAGCGTCCACTCCTTCCTCAAGTCCACACTTGCTGCTTTTCCTGCTTAAAAACTCCATTCTCTGAATCCAGGCTTGTGTTTTGGACTCCTGAACAAAATCTTGTCCATCTTAGTGTCCCTCCCCAACCCCACCCCGCCTCCTCCCCTGCTTCCCTGCCCCTGAAGGGGATACGAGCTAGGGCCCGGTATACTAGCGAGTGCTCCACCACTGGGCTATAGCCTCGGCTTCCTTATGACTTTATCTTTCTGACACATCCGAAAGGAGGAGAAAATTGATCTTTGAAATCCCACCTACCTTCTTTTCTCTAAGGCCTCAGATGGCCATGTCTTTTTTCTATTCCCTTCCCTTAGATAGAATAAGGTCATTTCTATAATTTATAGTTTATAGTGCATAAAAATTAGTCACCCAATTGATTTGTGAAAACCTTTGTGTTTTTCAACTCCTTATGTAGTCGAAGACTCCTGGTTTAAATATCTTTGGACATTGGCAGGGCAGCGGGCAGTGAAAGAAACTTGGAACTCTGGGATGCAGTCTCAGTTATCAGTGAGACTCTAGACTGTACGATTGTGTGTGTGCGTGTGTATGTTTGCTCCTGTGTGTTGTGGGATACAGAGAACCACCGGAAAATCCCAAAGGAATTGATGACTCAGCTTTCCCCAGCCCCAGGCAAGACTCAGAAGGAAAGTAGTGAGTGTCCTTCCAGCTGGGGCCCCAGGCAGCTTCCGGCTGTGTGTCTGTGAGTGAGAACTGTAGTCCATTATCACACACACCTCCGCCCCCCACCCCTGCTATCCAACTTGAATATAACCCCACAGTCAGAACCAAGAGAGGCCAATGGGGGTCTTGAGACCTCCAGACTTTTTGTGGGTGTTACAAGATTTGATTAAAGATAAAAGAGGGAGAAAGCTAAACATGTGAAGACCTATAAGGAAAACAGAGAGAATGCCAAAGGCCTATAAGGCAAGCCAAGGGAGGCATGACCAACGTGGGGATAAAGGGGTTAAAAATAAAAGTTCTGGATATTGGATATAAAACATAAAATTCTAGAAATTCACATAAAAACTTTTGTCCTTAAAAAGCATGTGTGGGATAGAGCAAAGAGAATCTAGTCCCACATCTAAGCTGCATCAACCATTGGTCTCATAGCCTTTCTGGCACAACAGCCTCCAGAGAAGCTGCCTGTGGGGAGCCAGGTACCAGAAATCAGCCCAGTTACAAAGTCCTTGTTATGCAAAGAGATGGGTGCAAACAGAAGAGGTGCTTGAGCATTCTGGTCCAGGTCCATGAGTCCCACTGTGAGGCAGTATCCACAAGATGATGTTATACAAACTACCTTATATACTCTGCAAATGTGAAGAATCATCCCCAAACTGTGGGTAAGGAGTAGGGGCTTAAGCCCTTGCCCTGAGTGGTTCTAATAAACAGAGACAGGGGCTTGCAGTTGCCTCTTAATGTCCCACGTTGGAAAAATAATGCATAGTTCTTCAAAAAGCATCAGGTAGAGAGAAGGGCTTTCAGAGTGAGTGTGTGTATGTGTGTGTGTGTGTGTGTGTGATAAATATCAGAGGAGGAAATTTATGTTCTTAGGAAAAGAAACTTGGAGACTTTCCAGGCACTGTCAGCAGCAGTGGCATTTGTATTTGAATTAATCTGATCCCCTCCTGTTCTGCCTTCCTGAGATAAACTTTCACTGAGGTCAGGATGATTGTGGACTAGTGGGTCCAGTGGATGCTATAGATAAAGGACTTATAAATCAAAGCTAAATTTGGCTACTGTCCAGTCTCTGGGGTTTCTCCACGTGAGAAGGTCCCTGAGCAGAGAAGCAATTGGAAGGGAGGTAAACTTGGCATGGTTCTCTGTGAAGACCACCCACACTGCCTCAGATGTGCAGCCAGGGCATGTAGCTGGATCCCAGATGGTCTGTAAATGATGGAAAGGATAATTAACATGACGAACACAATGAGGACTTAGGTACTCATAACACTAGTAGGAAGGAACATCTTCATCAGTGCTCGTTAGGGGACCTGTGGCTGAAGGGGAGGGGCTAAGAAGAGGACAGAGCCTGGCTAAGCAGCAGAGCGACTGAAAAATGTGGGACAGGAGACAGAGATCTGACTGCTGTCCCTAATCCTTGCTGGAAATTAACCTATAAGAACAAAGTGGCATTAGAAATGGCTAGGAAAAATAAAAGAGCAGATTGTGGTTAAAGGTTCATTCCAGGAGACTAGAGTGCAGAGATGGCCTAGGGGCATCAGTGAACAGCTGTTGGGGTAAAGACTTCCAGAGCAGAGGCAGTGAGTGGAGGACCAGAAGGGGGCGGGGCCTCAACCAGCCGAGTGAAATCCCTCCTGGCATAGTCCACTCGGAGAACATTTTGTGCTATGACTCACATGTGGCATGAGTCAGCCAGCATGAGAGGAAGCCACCTGAAGTGCAAGGAGAGTGAGAAACCAAGAAGAGGCTTGCACAGGCAGTCCAGTCCTACCTCAGCCAGGTACATCAGCCTCCCAGCAGACTATGGGAGTTTGGTGGAAAGCAACTGCTTGCTTGTGCCACCCCCCCACCATGGATTGGGGTGAGATCAGATGGCTATCTGGGAAAGATGCTGTCACCAAAGCCATCTCAGACACCTGGGACATTGAGAGCACTAGAATCTACTGAGGAATTACTATGCTAATCTGAGAGACCCAGATACCCATGGGTTCACTTTGAAGTCAGTGGAAACTGCCAGCTTCCAAACCTTAGAGTCTTCTGTAAACAGCCAATCTTTGAGTGGTTCTCCAGTGCCAACATAGGGTAGAAAGAATGTAGATAGGCTGATAATAGACATGTGCCAAGGCTGACCACATTCATCACTCATGGTGAGCAGACCCTCGTAGTCCCCGAAAGCTGAACCCAGGAAGTCCAGCAGCAGACACCAGATGCTCCATTCACAACATTTTCAGAATTCTCTTTTCTTGGCAAGAATGGTGTTCTAAAAATATTGTTCTTAGCAAGGGCTCTGAGGTGGATGTAACTTGGATTTGGCACATCTGGGCACACTTGGAACTGTATGCACAGGTTTAGCAAAACTAGGGACTGAGGACTTGCTATGAATGCATTTGGTCTAATGAAAAAGAACTGAGAGGATCCAGCATGAAGTGCTTACCATGATTTTCTTAGCAGTCTCTCGATCCAATGAAAGGCTTGGAGGGTAGAGGGATCACTAGGAGGCAAAACAAAAAAGAAATGTGAGCAAATCTCCTGACCATCCCCTTCTGCAGAATGACTGTAGAAACTCACTTTGGAAAATTAAACTCCAGGGGATAAAAGACATTTGACCCTACTTTCAAAAAAAAAATACACATTTTTTAAAAGCAGTTTTACATTTATAGAGAAAAACCGAGCAAGAAGTGTAGGGTTTCCAGATAATCTTTATATCTCCTCAACTAAAAAAAAAAAAATCCCCTTTTCATTTCTACATTGTCTACACAAGAGCCAGTGTGAGTAACATCAGTTATGGGGGGATCTAGTAGCTCCCAGAACTCTTGTCCTTGTGAGCATGAAAGCTTCTAGAAGGAAGCGCTGGAGCATTACAAAAAGAAAAATGTAGCTGGGACCATGTGACCGCCATTTGGACTTCTTTACTGGACAAGGGCATCATTCACTCAGTAGAACATCACTGAGACTTCCAGATATCCATTATGACTTTTCAGGAATTAAAGAGTCCTGGATCAGCAGAAGAACTGGGGGTGGAAGAGTTAGGAAGCACATTTTCCAGCAATGTATGGGCTACAACAGGTGGTTCTCAACCTCTGGGTTGTGACCCTTTCACAGGTTTTGCATATAAAACATTTACATTAATAAAGGAAGCAAAATTACAGTTATGAAATAGCAAAAAGATAATTTTAAGGTTGGGGGGGTCGCCGCAACATGAGGAACTGTATAAACGGGTCTCAGCATTGTAAGGTTGAAAACTGTTGTGCTAGAATGAAACAGCATAGGTTCCAGACCCCATCCCCCAACTAGTGTGCTATATTGACTTAACGCACCATGGTGCAGTTTGTGTATCTCTAAAGTGGAGACCAGACTCTATCTTTTATAACTGTTGTGGCAATCGCATGAGGTTCAAGCATTACAATACTTATAATAAACTTGCTATGTACAACATAGCAAGTTGTTGGGTCATTGGGAAAATTTGTAACATGTTACAAGTAAATTACCACTACTCTGCCATATCGGATGATACTAGCTATTAGTATGTGACCTGAACTGCATTTCATATGACATACTTTTCTGGGACAGGTTCCATTATGAAACCCTGAATAGGACTCACTGTGCCTTCTGGGATGAACATGTAAATGTTTAGAAAGGATAAAAAGGAGCCCCTGGGTTTTCAGTCTGTGGGCTCACCTCTGTCTCCTCTTTTTCCATAACTATTTTTGTAACAGATAGCTCAGGCAAGCCATACTTATGATCAGAAAATAGGCAGTAAATGGAAACCAAGGCTAGACTGGGATAAACAATGATGCTTGGTTGGAGTTGAAGGTTACTCACTGTAATATCAAGTATGGTGGTACACGTCTGTTATTCCAGTACTTAGGAAGCTGAAGCAGGATTGTGAGTTCAAGGCCAGCCTAGACTACATAGTGAGACCCTAGCTTACAAAAGAAAAAGCAAGCAAGGGCTGCAGAGGTCTAATTTATGGCAGGGCAGTTGTTCTGGGTTATTGAAATCAGTAACTTGTCCAGTAAGAGCAAGGTCTTGAGTTCAACATCCATCCCACTTCCCCAAACACATGCAGTGAGGATTCAAGAAGTACTGATTGTAGAGGCCAGAGGGATGGCCCAGAATTTCCACTGCTCTTGGAGAGGACTCAGGTTCGATTGACAGCACTCCCAGGCAGCTCACACCTGCCTGTTAACTCTAGTTCCAGGGGATCCTTTGTCTTCTTCTGGCCCCCATGGGCTCCTGCATGCATGTAGTGCCCACAAAGTCATGCAGGCAAATACAAATGCACATATATAGAGCAAGTACATAAACTTTTTAAAAGAAATAATGAAATAGCCCATTTCAACTAGATATTTCCTCAAGAATAAGAAAGACTTATAAATGATGACTTTATTGAGATAGAATCCACACAGCATAAAATTCACCACTAACACTATCCTGCTTTGGTGCTCACCACAAGGACACAGAATCTTTTCTTAATGTTGAGGATTTTGCATACAAGTAAAGCAATCACATGGACCAAGTATACTTACAAATAACAACATAAGTATGGGGCATGGGAATGTTATCCAAATAAGACCCAAAGTTTGTACCAAGACAGGTGTTCAGTCAAACATGTTAAGAATTGGCTCAGCTAACAAGCATATTACACGGTCTTCCTTACTGTAGGCTTTCTAGGAGGGGGCAATCCTCCAGGTCCTCTGTTCCTTACTTACTGTTATCCTAACTTAGATTCCTTCCTGGAGAGAATCTTGACTCAGGCTCGGCAAAGCTTTGTCTCTGTCAGCCATATTTTGTTTCATTCTGTCTTCTTTCCCAGTAATGTCTGATCTGCAAAACAATAACTATTCTGTCTGGTCTGGTAGTGTCTAGCTTAAGTGTAAAAATTTCTCTTTTTAGTCGGGGTAAGCGCTTCACCCTTTCTGATATCTCTGCCATCAGACTTTAAGGTTCAGAAATTTACCTCTGAAACCACCTAGAATGGTTTTGATAATTGTGACCTCAGTGAAATCGTCTTCAATTTCTTTGTGAGCTCTTTAGTACAGAACCCTTAGCAGAGCTTTGTGGAAACAGAAATATCTGTCTACCAAGCTCTAATAGGCTGGCCTTCCTTTTCCTTGATTCCGTAGACTTCTGTGGTTTTCTATGCTTTTTCTGCTCTTTCAAAGTCTCCATCTTTTCATAGGAAGCCTTCCAATTTGCTAATATTGTCTCTCAAAAACTACCCACATTTTGGGTGTTGTGTTTCATTTGGCCACCAAGAAGAGAAAGACTTCATCTATTTTGCTTCTAATTCCCTTTCTAATGCTTCCCACCCTTTCTGCCTTCAGAATTGAAAGGGGACGCCAATCTTCGGGGTAAGTTCATAAGGATTCCCATGTCACTGGGCTATGGTGAGAAGCTAATAGATAACATACTTTGATTATGTCCATTTTGAAGTCATTCTCAAAGTCAATCTCCACTCTGCAGATCATGTGTTTAACATTACATTTTTAATATAACTATAATTTGCAAAAGTTGCAAAAGAAGTGTTCAGGAAGCTTCTGAACCCCTTCTATAACTTTCTTCAATGTTTCCACCTTATAACTATTATACAGTAACTTTAGAGCTTATTATTACTCTGTTATTTCACCGCTAGGATCATGATGCATATGCATATGCATCACACACACACAGATGCAAATTTGCTGTGCTTATACTCTGTGTAACCATGAACATAGTTAGACATGACTAATGCTCATGACTTAATAGCAGCATCCATCTTCTCATTCCAAACTCCTGGCAACTCACTAACCTGTTATTAGCTATATTATTCTGTTTATAGCTCTATCATGGCATTATTCTAGCATTGTTATGTAAATATACTCCTTTTGTGGTACTGAGGGTTTCACATGTTTGGTGAGTGTTTTAACTAAATAATATCTGCAACCTTCTCTTTTTTGCTTTGAGAAAAAATCTCATAAATTGAGCACTCTGGGTTTGAACTTACTCTGTAGCTCATGTATACCTTTAACCTGTGATCTTCCTGCCTCAACCTTCTAAGTAGTAACAATGACAGAACCAGACCCAGAAATACATACTTTTGAAATTGACTTGTTCGGGGTGTGTATGTCTTTATGTGTATGTGTGTGTTCATCTGTGTGTTGCTGCATATGCATATGAAGGCCAGAGGTTGACATTGGATGTCTCCTCAATTGCTCTCCATTTCATACAGTGTGGGAGGCAGGGTCTCTCACTGAACCCAGAGCTCACTGATTAGTCAGCTAGTCGGCCTGCTCTGGGATCCTGTCTCTTCCTGCAATCACACACATGGCTTAGCCACCAGCCCTAGCCTGGGATTAACTTTAATCTAATTTCCTTGAGGTTCATTCAAGTAATTGTTTTTATTAATAGTTCATTTTATTGATGAGTGGTATTCCACGGTATGGATGTGGCAGTTTGGTTTTTTTTTTTTTTTAATACTTGGTGGGTTTTATTGTTATTGTAAGAGCTTTTTATTATTGCAGTGTTAAGACTTGAATTAAGTGGCCTTATATATGACAAGCATGGGTATATATATGTTTTGTTAGCTTGTTTTGTGAGACAGAGTCTAAGGTGTGCAGATTCATTTGAACTAGCTGAGCAGATGGAACTGGCCTTGAACTCCTGATTCTCCTGCTGTACCCCCTCCCCAGTGCATCATTAAGCCCAGCAAAGGCTACAGTTTTAAATTTCACACTCACAGGTTCATGCACACACAAATTTTAAAAGTTTTCATTTCTCTGAGATAAAGACCTAAGCGTGAAGCCACTTAAGTTTCAAGTAGAGATCAAGCTACATTTCAGATTCAGCTTAATTTGGATTTAATTATTGAAACTTTAAACAGATTATTTCACAGTTTATTCATCCTAATTAGACAGGTATCTGTCTATAGTCCAGCAAAGTCAGATAAACCTGGATCAGATCCAACTTTCTCACGTATTAGCTGGATGAACCTGAACATGTAGTTAGCTGTTTTCTTTTAGATCCCCATGGACAAAATGGAGATAAAAATGTTTGGGCATAAATGAATTAAAAGAGCTACATGTGAAATACTGAGTAGTATTTGGTATCCAGTTGTGAGTCAATGCTAGCTGTCTCTAGTCTGTGGCAAAACAATAAACATTATTTCTATTTTTATGGTATTGAAAGCTGTAACTTTACATTTTTCTATGGTGTTGAAAATTTTAACTGACTTTAAGAATCCAAAGAAATGGGGATGGAGAGATGGTCCCGTGGTTAAGAGCACTTACTGTTCTTGCAGAGGTCATGGGTACAGTTCCCAGCACCCACATGGTGGCTCCAGTTCTAGAGAATCTGACAGCCTCTTCTGGGCTCTTCAGGTACACGGTGTGATGTGAATACATACACACAGGCAAGCAGTCATATACTTAAAATAAAAATAAAATATTTTAATCTAAAGAAATATACTTCTTTTGACTTACATTTTTAACTAATTGGGTTATCTTTAATTTTAAATATTTAAAAATGTATTTATTTGAGATGCATACTATAGTAGATGAATGGGGTTAGAAAATCCTTGCAGGAGCTGGTTCTCTTCTATCACGTGGGTTCCCAGGTACCTGAGCCATTCTGCTGGTCCTGAGCAGGCTATCTCTATTAGCCTTGTGACAAGGTGTCATGTTTCTTATGAAAGCTGATTTCCCTTTCCTTCTCTCAATAATATTGTGCAAATGATCTCTGTGACTCTTGGAAGCAGAAACAAACTGGTGTCTCCCACTGTGCTCTGCTTTCTCCTTCTTCTAGGTCAGTGAACAATTTTCTCATGACCGGTCCAAAGGTAAGGAAACAGTCTTTGGTGAACTCAAATGTCCTAATTTTAACTTGTTGCCTGAAGATGATATGAAATGGTGATTTCATTATATCTACAACTTCCATTATGCTGTAGTATAAAGCACAGATAGGGACTTGCCCAAAGCCATTCAGCAAACTGTCAGAGCTTGGATGAGAACTTGGGTGTATTGTGAATTTATGGCTGGAATCTCTAGAGCCAGAAGAGTCACCAGCTTTGACAGGTGCAATCCCACATTTTCTGTGCAGTGGCCCTCTAATGCTGAGGAACAGTAGCACCACACGGCCTCTGCAGGGGAAGTATTCCCCAAATACCAATCCTTAGCTAGTAGTGGGTGCAAATACCTGAAATTTCAAGAACTGTGTGATTGGGGTTCGTTTTGGAGAGATCACTAGAATAATGACTAAAGATTGCTGGGAACTAGGGTTTGATAGAAACCAAAGTCCCTTCATTTGCCATCTGCTAACTATGAGCTCTTGGGAAAGTACTTCTCTTTGAGCTGTGGTATCTTGGTCTACACAATGGTCCACAATGGTCCCTATCCACAAGGATACTGTCACTATTAAATGAGATGGCATATTTAGACTGCTTCCTGGGCAAGTAGAGTGTTAGAGAGTTGCTTGAGACAAATGTTTCCTAAGTTGAGGCTAAATTTTGAGCCCATGATCCTGTAGGCTTACCTCGTCTACTCCAGCAGCGTGGCAGCTGGTGCCCAGAGTGGTATTGAAGAATGTAAATACCAATTTGCTTGGGACCGCTGGAATTGCCCTGAGAGAGCTTTGCAGCTGTCCAGCCATGGCGGACTTCGCAGTGGTAAGAAAAGCCTTGGCCTCTGCTCCAGGAACCTCTGATCATCGCTCGGGCCCCTCTACATCCTTAATTTTCACCCATTCTCTTTGCTCAGGACATCACTCCTTCTGAGCTCTTCTCTTACTTTCTCTGCCCCTCTTGTGCCTGCCCCCCCCTCTCTCTCTCTCATCTTTTATTCCCTCCACCCCCTTCCTCCCTCACTATTTAACACCCTTTGCTGAGCTCATCTCCAGTTCTATACTGCCTTTGGCCAAAGGCTTCATCACAGTCTAAGAAATAACAAGATGTAGGGCAGGGTAATAAATCCTCACAGAGTTTAGTCTGGCAGGCTTAGAGAGAGGTGCTGAGCCAGGAGAAACTAGGAGACCAGGTTACTGTAGAGAAGGTAAACAATAGTGAGAGGGCAGTCCATTGGAGGAGCTTTCTAAACTTTCCAGGAGAAAATGGAGTGGGTTCTCTGCCTTCAGAATCATCTGCACGTCCTCCTCATCGGGGTCTTTCCCACTGAAATCCTTTACAAGCATGTCATCAGCAGCATAGCCAGCCACTGCGAAATGTGTGACTTGAAATGGTGGGAGGGAAGGAAGTTAGGGCTGAGAGCGGGAAGGGGATGGGTCCTAGCGGGGTAATAGGAAGAAATAGGATAGAGAAGGGGAGGGTGTGATGAAGGCATTAAGGGAAAGTCTCACATTAGCATTTCTTTGGGCCCAACCCTCTTCTAACCCTTGAGGGCCTTTGGCTCCCCAGCTAACCGGGAGACAGCTTTTGTGCATGCCATCAGTTCTGCTGGAGTTATGTACACCCTGACTAGAAACTGCAGCCTTGGAGATTTTGACAACTGTGGCTGTGACGACTCCCGAAATGGACAACTGGGTGAGCAGAAATGTGGGAATAGGGGCGTGGGCAGGCCGGGGAAGTTCACTTACACAAGGGAAAACATGGTGGGAACTTGGAAGAATAAAACTGTGTTCTCCTAAACACGAGAGAAATAATGCAGAAGTAGGGTGAGCCAGCTTCAACCCCAACACCTCCACACACACTACAGTGACAACCCCGACTAACAGAGTTTAAGGTCCGCGTTTCCTCCCAACATTTCTTTAACGTAAACACAGTAATGACGGAATCATTTGTCTCTCCCAGGTAGCTTCCTTTCCTGTTGCCCTGTCGTGTGTTTGTCCCTTATCCCGCGATTTTCCACTGCCTTCCCCACCCTCTGCGCCCCCTCACTCAATCTCTAAAGTCCGCTTGGTTCCTCTTCCTCTCGAAGTCCTGTTCCTTCCCAGACCTCAACCGCCCGCAGACACGTGTATCCTCCTGCAGAGAAGCATGCCGGCAGAATCCATGTGACTACTAGTGATGTCATGAAAGCCTGAGCAGGGGATTGGCTCAGGCTGAAAGAGGGGAGAAAAGGTGGCAAAGACAAATCAAGATTGAATCCAATCCAGAACCAGCACACTCACTTAAACCTTAACCCTTTCCCGTTCCAGTCTCCTCCGTCCACCCATCTACCCACCCCACCCCACTCAATCAGAAAAATGAGCCTAGAAAGTTTTGGACTCAATAACTTTTCCTGCCCCTGCCTTTTCAGGAGGCCAAGGCTGGCTCTGGGGAGGCTGCAGTGATAACGTGGGCTTCGGAGAGGCAATTTCCAAGCAGTTTGTGGATGCCCTGGAGACAGGACAGGATGCCCGAGCAGCCATGAATCTTCACAACAATGAGGCTGGCCGTAAGGTGAGTCTGCAGCCCTGTACTGGATAGCAGGCTCCATCTACTACCAGCTCCAACAACTCCATTCTTAAACAGACTCTATCCAACTAGCTGGCCACTCCCTAGCTCGGCGCCTTGCGCAATTCCTCCTGGCCCGTACCGCTGACGCGCAGCTCTCTCCCCAGGCGGTCAAGGGCACCATGAAACGCACATGTAAGTGCCACGGGGTGTCTGGTAGCTGTACCACGCAGACCTGCTGGTTGCAGCTGCCTGAGTTCCGGGAGGTAGGCGCGCACCTGAAGGAGAAGTATCATGCGGCGCTCAAGGTGGACCTGCTGCAGGGTGCGGGCAACAGCGCGGCGGGCCGTGGCGCCATCGCCGACACCTTCCGCTCCATCTCTACGCGCGAGCTGGTGCACCTGGAGGACTCTCCAGACTACTGCCTGGAGAACAAGACCCTGGGGCTACTAGGCACCGAGGGCCGAGAGTGCCTGCGTCGCGGTCGCGCCCTGGGCCGCTGGGAGCGCCGCAGCTGCCGCCGGCTATGCGGGGACTGCGGGCTGGCAGTGGAGGAGCGCCGCACGGAGACAGTGTCCAGCTGCAACTGCAAGTTTCACTGGTGTTGCGCTGTCCGCTGCGAGCAGTGCCGCCGGCGGGTCACCAAGTACTTCTGCAGCCGCGCCGAGAGGCCACCGAGAGGCGCTGCGCACAAATCTGGGAAGAAACCCTAAGGGCCTCCACCTGCCTCCTTCACCGTTCCTCCTGGGCTTCCTCGGAAATAGAAGGACCCAGATTGGGGACCTCGCACTCCCTAGCCCAGCGATCCTGACATGAGGAGGCGGTAGTGTTTCCACCGCGTGCCATTTTCCAAACTCGGGTTCCTCTACATCTTCGTAGCCCACTCTTAGGTCTCAAAACTGTTCTAAAATTCTGCACAGTTGTTTCTGAAGAAGAGACGAAAAAAGGCAATTCTTCTCACTTCATCCTACCCTGCCCCAGAGCCCAGCTGTCTTAATGCTGGACCCTCTAAGACACGCAGAGTGCAGGTAAAGACATGACCCTTCTCTCGTCTCGCCACAGTTGCACCTCCCTCCTGGGAGTTGAAGCCCTGGGGCCTACAGTCTAGACCTAGTTCCCTGATTTTGACTCTCAGGAATCTATCACTTTGTTTTCTCATTTCCCTGCTTGTCATGGAAAAAAACAACAACAGCAAAACAGAAACAAACAAACAAAAAAAACAAAAACAAAAAAACCCTGGGAACAAGAAAGCCTTTGAATGGGAGGTGGGGGGAGAGAACCAAAGCCCAACTTGCACACCGTGACACCATGTCACTGATGGACACCAAAGATACTCCAGACACATCCAAGGGGTTTAGGAGTGGTAGGGGTGGGCAGTGGGCTCCGTTGGTTATCATTTCCTGATCATAGCAGCCATCTATACCTTGTCTCATCTCCAAAGGAGTTTTGATCCTCTGGGCCAAGATCCTCTGGGTAAATCAGGACAATTTTTGGATCTGTACCTCTAAAGGCAGGGCATAGGAAGGAGAAGTCCCGCTCCAACACCTGGTTCCTAACGGGCAGGATTCAGAACACTGGATACTTTTCTTGATAAGTAATCCCCCTCCTATGAAACTATTGCTAATATGATGTTCAGAACCTTGACCTTTTAATCTATTTCAGCCTCCAATACATGCCCTCCTCCAAGATCCTGAACTCACTGGGGTGATGGAGAGAAGGCAGAATAGAGACTTAACCTAAGCTCTCTCCTCCTTCCACGTTGGCAGGGTACCATCTCCTCTAACCTCCCCTGATGCCCTAAGTAGTTAGCTTGATTTGGCTGAGGTTAATCTACCAGGGATTAGTAAATCACCCGAGTAAACCTTCCAGTAAGGCATTCACTTGAAAGCCAAGGGCTTGCTCCTTCTGAGTCTGAGTTCTTGGAGAAGGGCAGTCCAACAAGGACTTGTTATGAAATACAGATCTGGCAGAAGGACCAGTTCAGCCCAGACCTTCCCAATAGCTGCTCCTGCCCTGGGCTAGTCCTGGCTGTTGGCATCCACAGCATTTCTGGATCAGAGCCAGCCAAATTCTTCACTTCACCCTCCTTCTCCTAAAGGAAGCACAGAGCTCACAGTGCCAGCCCTAGGGACTGCCCTGGCAGAGTAGACGAGTTAGACCTCTGTGTGTCTCTGGTCCCATCAACACTTAATTGGGGGTGTTTTTTCTTTTCCTTAGCAGGGGATATACTTCTCTTGGTACTTCACCTCCAGGGCTATGAGTAAAAGGCTCCTTTTTCCTTCCCTCAGTTATCTGTGCCTTCTCAGTGTCTCAACTTAGTCTCTCTTTTCCCTAACCAAGCAACAGTATATGTTAATCTCGCTGTCTTGCCCACCAGTTACTTGAGAGTGTACAGAAAAAAGTGTGGCAACGAAGCTGAAAATATAAATGTTCCATGTTGGAAAGTAAAGCTTATCTTCCAGGACTCTCAGCAGAAAGTAGAAGCTCTGTGCTTTGCCATTCAGGAATTTACAGTCAGACTCTAGACACATCAGGAATTTACAGTCAGACTCTAGACACATCAGGCTGTCATTTCTCACATAGGTCGCTTTGATTCTCCAAGTGGGTATGACTGACACCCAGTTTATTCCAGTTCTATAAAGGAAACCCTGCCCCCTCATCTCCATGCATTCATTGTTCATGCTGTGCACACTGGATGCAGACAGCTAACAACACACCAGCATCCCTCAGTTCAAGGCTTCTTGCCTTTCACTAAATCACCATGCCTGTGCTGGCTGGGAAGGCTAGGCACCTGTGAGGTCAGCTAGTCAAAGCTCTGCTCTACACATTTAACCAATGTTGCGACACCTGACAGGCTTGTAAGTTAGCGTAAGTCACCAAGGCCCCTTCCCTCCTCTTGGATGAGGACAGAAGTAGAGGGAGGTCCTGAGACGTGATGAGAACACTGGGTGGGGTGAGGGAAACGCTGTCTCCTTCCTGTCCCTGGCCTGTGAACCTACACAGAAGCAGGAGTGTCTTTTCTTTTAAAGAATCCCAGCCTCACTTGGCCTTAGGAACAGGTCAGTGCAAAGAGAGAAAGGGTTGTCCTTGGCACGCTGGTAGCGCGGGTGGTGGTGGGAGGGGAGGGCAGGCCGGGGCACTCGCCTATTGTAGGTGTGGATTGGATGCTTCCAGTCATTCGCTTCCTTTTAATTAACCCACATTCCTGGAGGAGAAATATTTATGTTGGCTCCCATAGAGGCAAGCCTCAGACTGGGAAGGAGAGGGAAGAAAGCCTGTCTTAGCAAAACAATATCTCTAAAGAGCTCAAGAAGAGAAAATAGGGGAACAAAATGCCATTAAAACAGCCTCCTACCCCCGCCGGAGTCAGTGAAAACTTCATTTCACATGTTAATCCGCCACTCCGCCCCTTTCTCTCCTCACAGCACCTTTTCCGAAGTGTTTGGGAAAAGTCTCTGCAGTCAGTACACAGCTCCCTGCCGCTTAGACTTCGCCTTGTGTTAGTTCAGGGCCCCAAGTGGGGCTCCAGCTCCAACAGCCGCTTTTTTTCCCTCCCCCCCCCTTTAATTTAAACAAAGACTTCAGAGTTCATCAACCTCCCACTGAAATTCACAGCTGCTGAACAAACTAATCCCTTCTCCCCGCCTTTCTTCCCTTCAATGGGCTCTTGGCTTCAAAGACACTTTGGGGAAGGACTTTGCCGGGGCTCACACTGCTTCATCAATAGAAGTTAGCACAAGTATTATCTGCAGAGCAAGTGGCTTTACAAACAAATACTGCCTAACAATCCCTCCCTCCCAAACACACACATCCAGCCGCAGACATGATGGGATCGATCGACAACAGGATTAGGGCTGCTACCCCCGGGCTTCACACCCAGGCCCTTTGTGCAGCTGAGCTCAGTCCTGAAGTGGTGTGGGGGAAACCCTGCAGCTAACTGTCAGGCGCAGAGGGAGACAGACAGACAGAAAGACACAGGGACACACACACAGTGTGGCTACAGACCCTGCAAGGAAAGGCCTGCAGCACAAGTCCAGGAGACTACACTTTAAAAAGTTATTTTCTTGGTCTGGAGAAATGGTTGCTCTTCCAAAGGACATGGACCACTGGGTGCCCTCTTCCGGTCTCTGTAGGCACCAAGTACTAAATACTTACTATGGACATAATTGTACTACAGACATAATTGCAACACTCATACACATAATTTTTTGAAGTTCTTTTCCTCAATATTTTAGTTCTTATCTCTCCCCAGACCTCTCTCTTGCCTTCCTATACAGTACAGGAAGCAAGACCTGTTCTAAAAAGGGAAGCATCAGCAAAGCAGGTTCCAGGGGAGACAAGAACTGGGAAATGGCTTTGGAAAGCAGGTCACTTTATTGCACTGTTTAAGAGGTGGGCATGAGAATGTGGCTAGAGAAAGCAGTTCGGAGACTCAGGTGGGTAAGAGGAAGAGGGCCCTAGATTCATGAGAAGTCAGACTGGACAGGAGAAGGCCTTCTTGGGCCAGGTAGGGTCAAGGGCCATTCTCTACAGCACCATCCTCAATCTTCCTAATGCCGCAGCCCTTTAATACAGCTCCTCAGTGTTACCCTCCAACCGTAAAATTATTTGTTGCTACATCATAACTGTAATTTTGCTACAGTTAGGAATTGTAAACACCCTTGTTTTCCCATAGTCTTTGGTGGAGAACTGCACCTCTGCAGGCTTCTGCCTCACAGTCTAACCAAGAAGCACTTCACCTCTTCCGCTTGTCACCCAACACAGCCCACCCTGAGTAACATTAATATATGAGAAGGGCCATTTTTTAAAGGTCAAGACTCTTTTTGATTTTCTCAACACCCACACCCATTCCTCTGTTCATGACTTGTTGAAAAAAAAAAGTAAATATCAACGAATTCTCTCCAAATCCCTGGGGCTACAATAAATATAGACCTTAAAATATACAGACAGAGGTGGGAGAGGACAGTTAGACTCAAACTCCAGAAGAGAAAGAACAAAAGACCGACAGGTGAGTCGTGGCAAAGGAGACCCAACTAATTACTGAACACAGCATCCCTATGTGAGATGTTCTGCAGCAGCCCTGCTGGACTGTTATGTTAGGGAAAGGAAGACCTGACACTATGCTCTCCCTCCCAGGCTGAACGCTCCCAGGGTAAGGCCCCGGTGGGCAGGCATAAGGGGTAAGAAACAGGCACTCAGCTGGTGTGGAGCCAAGCCCCAGCGTCACACTCCTGGCAGCAAGGGGAGAGGATTGGGAGAGAAACAATCTGTTGAAAAACTCCTCTTTCTGCCAGGAGTTAACTAACAGCAGAGACGGTCTCCTGGTAGATAGAAGAGGCTGCCTGGCTTAGCCCTGAAGCTTGTGTGCGATGGTGAGGACAGACTTCAGGACAGGCATGAAGCTCGAGACCTCACTGAAGCTGCTGCAGCTCGCTACCTGGGCATGTACTGCAAGGCCCTGCTCAAAGTTGCCTGCATCCACACATCGGGCAACTTCGTGGAGCCCAGCCAGGACGTGGGGTGAGAGCTGTGGAGGGATTGGCCCTTAGATTAGACCAGACCAGCCCAGCCCCAACTCTGTCAGCAAGGAAAGGACAAGAGTGCCAGACCTAAGTTCAGGAAGATGGCTGGCCCTGAGACTCATGGGTAGAAGGGAAGGACACTGGGTTCCCTCTGACTGTGGGCGGCAGTGGAGAGGAGCCGGGAAGCGGGCTGGGTCAGGTACTTACTGTTCCCTCACAAATGTTTTCATATAGACATTCTAGACGGTGGGCTGCCTCGTCCAGCTTCCTTTTTGTTTTCTGCAGGGAGAAAAGTAGATTCTGATGCTACCCTAAGGCTCAGACTACACAGCACTATAAATATTCATGAGGCAGAGCAGCCACACAGCTCAATGCCATCCCCTTCATTTCTCAGATAAAGTAGAGGCCCAATGATGGCAAGAGACTGCTCAGGTGACACCGGCAGTGCCCTGCTGATGTGAGGCCCCAAGCTCTTTGGTCCTGCTATTGAGAGCAGGATGTAGGGCAGACTCCTCCCTGCTTCATTTGGACATCAAGGAAGTATAAGATAGTCAATATGAGGGGACAGTAGGGAACTAACTGGCCTCCCTCTGAGGCACTGGAAGCCCACTGAAGGTAGGGGAGGCCCTGAGGAAGAGCCAGACATACTAGGTCAGCAGCAGACAGGGAACAGCGCTGAAGAAGCGCCTCCAGACTGTCCTTCAAGCACTGGTGTTCTGGGGGCAGCTCCTTCTTCTCTATCTTCTCAGGAGGCAGCTGCTGAAGTGAGAAAGAACAGAAGGTCGCTGTCCTCATGGCTCCCTGGGGCTTAGCCCCCATGACTCAAGGCAGAGCTGAGGGCCATCCCTCCCCTTCTCTGAAGAAGGACATCCTCAGGCTCAACAATTACTTCTACCTTGAACAAAGAATCCAGTTTCTATGATCTCGCTTTTCTTGCCCAAGTGGGCTGGAAAGCATCCCAGGGGAGGACTCACTGTTCTTGTCAGCTGCAGGCCTCGTTCTCTTGGGGCTCCGGGAGGAGACCAGCTCACACCGGAGACCTGGGGCCGTGGCAGCGGGGTCTGTCGTGGCTCAGGGCCAAGGCTCATAACTGGGGCTGTAATCGGTGCTGGAGGCATAAATGTCTCTGGCAACTAATGAGAAAAAGAAAAGCACGTGAGTGGACCATGAGACACTACAGGCTCTGATTCTGAACAAGAAGCAAGGCGTTGAGCAGGGACTGGGAAACAGAAGGACACATGTAAGAGGAGAGAAAGGATCGGGTGCTGAGAAGTCCAGCTCGGAGAAGAGGAAAGGCGGGAAGGCAGAGCTGAATCCTTAAAGAACTAGGAAGCAGGTCACCAGGTAGAGAAGGAGGCAATGACCTTTCTCCTTGGGAGGTTTTTCTGTGTGGCTGCAGCAACCTGCCAGGCATCCTGGGATCCTAAATAACAAAAAAATGGGGAATTTTAGAAATGTGGTCAAGGACTTGGGAAATGTTTAATCTAAAAGCTGAGAAAGTTAGTTTAGTTAGAGTCTGCCATCCCTCCCTCTGTAGACCAATCACACTCCTGGCTGAAGAGGGGCCTTAGAGGGGGAAAGACCCCCCCAAGTAGTGGTAGGAACAGGGGGAGAAGAGGCAAGGACCCCCAAGAAGAAGCCAGGAAAGGAAGACTTGCCTGGACGAGGAGTCAGGATGCCCATGCTTGAAAGGGTCCTGGAGCACGGAGCCCCTGGCCCTCCAGGAGGGGAAGCCACAGGGAAAGTGACAGGCCAGGCTATGGGCTGGGAGCTCAGAGGGTCGGGAGCAGGTGGTCCCATGGGAGGCAGAGGGAACAGTCTAGGAGCTTCAGGCAGCAGAGCAAAGCCAGGCTGAATGATGTCTGGGGATGCCGTGAGAGGAAGGGAACCAGCAAGAGGCCATGCTGTAGAGACTCTAACTGGGTTTGCAGCTTCAACACTTGGTCCTCCTAAGAGCTGTGGCTGAGATAAAGCTGCAGAAGAACAGAAATAGATAATTCATCATCAAACTTCATTTGGGGGGAGACCCAGAGATCATTATTCAGGAACAAATCAGCGACACAAAAATAAAAGAGGGAGTGTGATGATCCACACCTGTAGTGACACATGGGAGGCCAAGACAAGAGCCTTTGAGACCAGGAATTTGAAACCAAGCAAAAGTCCACCTCCCAAAAAATTGCAAACCCACAACTGATAATAACAAGGAATGATTAGTGCACGAACAGAGATACCTACAATTTTCAAAGCTCTTTCTAACTATAGTCCTTATTTGACCCTCAAAATAATAGTAGTGAACTGAAATGACTGATATAACTACTTCAAAATTACAAGCCAGAGAGAGAGAGACTGACCAACTGATAGACAGACAGACAGAGAGAAAAGAGAGAGAGAGAGAGAGAGAGAGAGAGAGAGAGAGAGAGAGAGAATATGAGGAGGGATTAGGTAAAAGAAACTATTAGAAATTTAGATTTCAATCTCAAATCAATTTTCCAAAAAAAAAAAGAATTGTAAAAATTTATTAAAAACATAAAACAAGCTGAGTATACTCCCGTAATCCCAATACTTGGAGGTAGAGGCAGAAAGGTCACTTTGAGGTCATCTTTGGCCTCACGCAAGTTCACTGCTAGACTGGGCTACAGAAGACCCTGTCCCCACACAAAACAATGTCCTCTTCAGGCGTCATCGACATGGACTGGGGAGGCAGTATGTTTGTCTTTCCTGAGATCTTTTACTCACCAGGGCCAAAGTGCAGAGGCAGGGCTGCCCGGGGTCCAGGGACCCTACAGTCACCTGTCGACTGTGTCTGTGAGCCCTGAGAAGGGCTGGGCTGGGAGGGTGTGAAGGGTGTCACTAATGATGGCTGGGCTGTGGCCCTTGGTCTTGCAGATAGAGCTGGGGCCTGTGAAGAGAGAAAGGGGTCAGGGAACTGGTGTCCTGTAGTTATTTCTTCCGTGGTCCTTCTCTGTTACGATACCAAGGTCACGTCTAAGTTTTTCAACACACAATGCCAGATCCTCAGTCTCCTACTTCCCACCTGTTATGTCTTCATTTAACCCATCCCAAGACCACAGCCCACCGAAGTTTTAGCAGTTCAAGACTGCTGTTTCCTCTTTTCAGTGTGCTTGCACATCTGCCCCCCCCTCTGCCCCGTGCCTGAAATAGATGGAATGTACCCATTCTTTTGTCTAAATAGCTTAATCTTTGGTGTCTAATCAAGGGTTGGTGAGATGGCTTGATACACATGGTAGAAGGAGAGAATTGGTTTCCAGTTTGTTCTCTGACATCTACACATGCAGTATGGTGCAATGCACCCCCACATATGTGTACATGTACACACACACTAAATATAACACATTTAAAAAAATCTCTTTTTTAGGGGCCAGGTGGTAGTGGTGGTAGTATTACCCTTTAATCCTAGCACTTGGGCAGCTGAGACAGGTGGATCTCTGTCAGTTTGAGGACAGCCTGGTCAACAGAGTGAGTTTTAGGACAGCTAGGACTACACAGAGAATCCAGGAAAGAAACAGGAAAAAAGAAATCTCTCTTTTGAGTATAGTATTGTGGTGTGGACCTATAATCCCAGAACCCAGTAAGAAGAAGCTGGCGCATCTCTGTGAGTTTAAAACCAGCCTGGTCTACATAGTGAGTTCTAGACCCACCAGGACTACATGGTGAGACCTTGTCACACACACACACACAAAAGAAAAGGAAAAAAGAAAGAAGGAAGAAAGGAGGAAGGAGGGAGGAGGAAGGAAGGAAAGAGGAAGGAGGGAGGAAGAAGGGAAGGAGGAAGGAAGGAAGGAAGGAGGAAGG